>SNQJ01S0195549.1:3590-17506 GCA_010110895.2 Picea sitchensis | reverse complement strand
CCAACTTTTTGAAATAGATTGCTCCATGTAGTTCATCTAACAATTCATCAATGACGGGAATGGGAAACTTATCTTTAATAGTGATCTTGTTGAGATCTCTATAATCTGGACACATACGCCATGAGCCATATTTCTTGAGTACCATTACCACCGATGCAGAGTAAGAACTTTGGCTAGGTCTAATAATACCAGCCTCTAACATTTCATCAACCATATGCGCAATTTCACTCTTCTAGGCATAAGGGTATCTGTACGGCCTAATGTTAGGAGGAAAACTCTCAGGAAATAGGTGAATAGAATGATCATGATTTCGAGTGGGTTGAAGACCTTTGGGAATATCTTCAAATACTTTGGAATTCTTATCAATTATCCCTTGGATATCTAGGGGAATAGTTGGCTTAGATGTTTGAAAATCTAGTGAGCATAGTTGTGAAATTACACTTTGATGCCCCTTTTTCAATAATTTTGTCATGCCATTAGAGCTTATCACCTTACTGGGTTTCCCTGTGATACCTCTTAACTCAATTTATTTTCCTTCCAATGAAAATTTCATGAAAATTTCTTGAAAATTAAAATCCATTGTTCCTAATGATTGTAACCATTGGATTCCTAGTATGACATCAGCACCACCCATTCGTATAGTAATCATTGGACTATTCATTACATATTCCCCCTTAGTAATATTGATCTTATTGCATTTTCCTGAGAAATTGATAGTTCCTGTATCTGCAATCATTACCTGAAACTCTGGTGCTGAATATACAAACCAATTGAGAGCTTTGGATAATTTATAGTGAATGAAATTATGAGTACTACCATAATCAATTAGGATTGTTACCCTTTTCTTTTTTATATATCCTTTGATCTTGAAGGTTTTAGGAGTGATAATTTTAGCCAATGCATTACATGATACCGTGGGAATCAACTCTTCAAAAGAATTCGCTTCTACTTTTTCATCTTGACATGGTTCTTGTTCTTGTTCTTGTTCTTATTCCTCTTCACAATCTATGTAGAATAATTTCTTATCACCACACTTATGTCCCTTAATTTACTTGGTGTCACAATTAAAGCATAAACCTTTTTCTTCTTTCCTCCAATTGTTGAGGTGTCAACCTTGTACGTTTAGGTGTTTTAGAAGAAGGAGAATTATTATCTTGATAGATGTTAGGAGTGGTCCTTCTAGTATCCATAGCCATATTTTTACTTTCAACATTTCTTGCCACCCTCCAATGATTTTGGTTTCCAAAGGAGAACCTCAAGTTGAATGTTATCCCTTAAAGTTCCTATGAATACATCAATCAGGTGATCATTTGGAATATATGTTACCTTTATATTCAATCTTTGTAAGTTCTCAATGTGATCTATAATTGAACCCTTTTGCTTGAGATTTATCAATTGGATAAATAAGGTATTGTTACTTGTATCCTCATAGTATGCTATCATTTCTTCCATGAAAATTGTCCAAGTGACGAGTGATTTGTGAGAAAAAATCCATCGATACCACACAAATTGATTGGGTTCTAAATATAAAGAAGCAATTCGTACCTTTTGTGTATGTGGCACATCATGTAGATCAATGAATTGCTCCATCTGAAGTATCCATGTGATTGGGTCCTTGCCATCAAACTTCCTCATATCGATCTTAGGAACATGGTTGGTCTTCAACCCAAAGTTGGAGTTTCTCCATTATTGATTCATCTTCCTTGTGTCCTCATAATGAATTTCATGGGATACATTTTCACTTTCAGGTGTCCCCTCTATTAGGAATTTTTTCAATCCTTCCATGATCTCCCTTTTTAAACCATCCATCATCACTTGTAGTCCATATTTTGTCATTGTCTTCTTTTGTAAATAATTTATGTCCCTATGCATTTCTTCACCTTCATCAAGAGTCAAAGTAGGACTATCTGGAGGCTTATTTGGTGTAGAAGTTCCCTTTTTAGGTGGCATGTTGTCAAAGTATCACTTTTAAACCTTGATTTTGAGGAGGTTCTGCTAGAAAATATTTCTTCTATTGTATCTCCAAAATTTTGGCCCTTCTGGGTATGAAATTTTATTTTTTGTAGTTCTTTGATATTTCTTCTCTATAATGCCACAGGTCTGATCAAAATTGGATGTTCCAAGTGGAATTTATGGTAACTTCCCCACAACTTGCTTATTTTTTTCCTTTCCAGGATATCTCACTTGTATAGCGTGCCCCACACAAGATAATTGATATACAATTATGAAAATTGTACTCGAAATACTACAGACTCTCCAGCATCTAATGCAACTGGTCTCACTCAATTTGGATACTCTAGAAATAATTTATGATTGTTTTACCCGGAACACCTACTTGAGACTAGTCAATAGGACTAGTCATATAACCTATCTTCCACAGGGTGTATCTATACATGTCAGATGACCCAGAAGTTGAATTTTTTATCACATATAATTTAATAATTTATATGAATATCCTGCATATTTCAAAGTCTGAAAAATTGCATAAAAATGTTTATAGCAAAAATTCTGCGATGACTCAATTATGGATGATTCCAGAACCCTATCTTACATAGGATCTATCTCTGAAAGTTTAAGGCCTCTGGAGATGAAATTTGAATCCAACGTACCTTGATCGGTCTACTAAATATCCTTCAAGGGGTTCCTTCGGAAACATCATAGAAAATAAATTATAGCAAAAATTCCAAGGTGTCTCTGATGTAGTAACGAAACCCCAAGACCTTGAACTCTGATACCATATGTTAAGAACCAAATATCAGTATAGCATAGAAAAACCTCAAAATAAGTACTAAATGCCTTGAAAAAGAGAGGAATTCAGATAATAAGCATCTTCGAGGGGGGAACTCCTTATACCCCACATAAATGTCCAAATACAAGAAGATTCCAAATGAAAATGTCTCCTTGGTATATATAGGAGACTAGGAGGTACAATTATAACTAATGGACCCAATCCAACATAAATAAAGTAACATTACTAATGTAATATTCCCCAATTAAGGGGTAATGTGCCACTATTTAGGGCTTAAAATTTACAAAATGGAACTCTATCCAAGTTTTAAGTTTTCAATGGATACAAACCAATTATTAATCATTTGATAGTTTTTGGGAGTAAATAATTTTCTCACATCCCAAAGGAAGAGAGAATGAAAATGAAAATTCATTAAAATATATTTTCATTGGTTATTGTGATGACCATAAAGCTTACAAAATGTATGATCCTATTACTCATAATAGGGATGTTATATTTCATGAGTATGAAAATGATGATAGTCAAGTTGTTCTGAAACTTCCTCAAGAAGGAATTAAAAGTAGAGAAGTAGAATAAATTGAATATAAACAAGACGATGTTGAATCTCAAAATCGTATTCAAGGTATAGTCAACAACAAGAATACACCAAGAAAGAATAGAGCTACTCCACTAAGTAGTGAGGTACTAAAAAGATCAACAAGGAAAATATGGACACCACTCAGTTATAAATACTATGCTTTGATATCTCAATCACGAGTGTTGAAGAACCTTTAAATTTTGATAAAGAAAAGGGTCATAAAGAATGGATGAATGATATGAAAGAGGAATATGATTCCATTGTGAAAAAATGACATTTGGGAACTAGATAAAATTCTTCAAAATAACTTCATGTAGGCTCAAAAGGGGTGTACAAATATAAGTTCAATTATTAAGGTAGTATATATATGTTTAAAGCTAAATTGGTTGCAAAAGTATATTCACAAAAGGACATAATTTATCATGAGAAAAAATTTGCACATATAGCTAAAATGAGCAACATTGGACTTATGGTTGCATTAGATACTAAGCACAGTTGGGACTTACAACAAATGGATTTCAAGTAAACATTTTTTAATGGTGAAGTAAAAGAAGAAGTGTGCCTTATTCAACCAGGAGGTTTTGTATGGAACGGTCATGAACAAAATGTATGCAAGTTAAATAAAGCACTATATGGTATCAAAATGTTGGTATTCAAGATCCTGAAACAATAATAAATCCAAGAAATATGACAATAAATACAAATAAATAACTAATATAACGCATGAAATTTAAGTTATAAATCTCTAACGGTGTGTCAAGGAAACATCCACAAGGAAAGGTATTGGTATCTATTATTATTCAGGATGGGATTACAATCATTATTACAACATTAAAAATGCCTCTTGGGGCTTCATAAATTGACACATAACCCATGCCTCAGTAGAGTATGCTCACCTCCCGGTCTACGAATCTTCGAACTCCTATGAGATGAAATGGCTCCTTGGTCCCTGTTGGAACCTTCAACACATAAAAGCCACATGTCCCTTTTACGAACTCCACCCACACGAACAAGCACTAGGCACAAGCTCCCATCACGCGACCACCAGCGATGACCACAAGACTAACCAAAAGGTGCTTTGCACTTCGCGACCTCAGGTATTCTATTGCGAGTCACCCTGACTCTCTTGACTACCAAACTCCTTAACTTCAAATTAGGAGTCTAGTGTGCGCTAGCTCTTTACCCTATTCTCCACTGATATGACCTCCAACTATGTCCTAGGGCCTAGCATCTGAATGCTACGGGACTTCACATATTGGGAAATCGTGAAGTATCTCTCCTCCCTTCGCTTGAGGTCTGAACTCCCAACTTCACTTACCTCAGATCAACGGTATGAGACTCCCGTGATTCAATGGTCCAGATCCTCTTTTCGCGAATCGGAACTTTGCGGTTCATGACTTTGGAAGTTGACTTCTTTCTCCCTTCTAGCTCCTGATTCTCGATTTCTCCTTCCCATGAAAGGAATCAACGATTCAATCTTCCTTTAGATCGACGACTTACTGTCTCTTTTGAGATTTCGAGTGTTGAATGACTCTCTACCCTTATCCTACTCATAGATTTACTGGATCCAATGACCCATGGATATCGACGCTTCTCCTTCTGAGTATTTCTATCGTTCGTCTGGGCTATAGATGGTTCCTGGCCAACTAACTCATTGTCAACCCTTCTGAGCTTGTTTCCATGAGACGATTTCGACCCTCATACTTTCTATGAACCCTTCCAAGCCTCTATCCTTCCTAAGCTTGAATGCTCGCCATGAACTCCGATATTTTTAGGAATCCTGCACACACGCCTTGCGACTTTCACAGTAACCTCTGATTATTCAACCACTCCAACTTTGCGCACTCCTTGCGACAAAATTTATTCAACCACTTCCTTGGGTTGGACAATTCTAAAACTCTCCTCAACCCGCACACACCTTGCATGGCTCTGGGTTATAGTTTCACTCTACATATATAAGATCAACGGTATCTCTCTTGATATTTCTAGGCTAAACCTAGGAAACCTGTCAATGCACTCCTTGTGGACTTTCACTGCACTCCTTGCAGGAATTCTCAGGAAGAGAAACAATTGAAACTTATACTCTTCTCACGGACTCCATATATTCAACATGAAATCACATACACACACAACATTGAAACAAATGCATAACACAGAATATAAGCAAGTTGCAAACATACCATTCAATAGATACAAACAACAACCATAGTACACCATGAAATTGGATCAAATCCTTCATATAATAATTCAAGTACTTATGTACATAGTCTCAATAACAATAACTATCTTCTCATACAACTTCTACAATCTTTGTTCTTCTCTGCTCTTCTATGTTGTCTTTCTCTACAAAAAATTTATAATGAGAATGATAATATCCTACATACAAGAGTCTCTTCTTGAGTTTTCCCTCTTACTATTCTAAGTTATCTTATCGAATTAAAGACTACCATCTACTTTACATTTATTACAATAAATGCCCACAACTGACAGATGAGAGAAAACACTCAATATATGTATTACAATCCGCAAAACATTAAAAGCAAATACATCCTTCCATCTGTTACATAAATTATTCTTCCTTTTGAAATTAAAAAATGTCTTCAAAATGTGTGTTGGCATATCCAACTATCCTCCACTCACGCTTTGTTGGCGATGCTCCTGCATCATAAATATACAATATGATATATCATTATATGATTTCAAGAAATGCCACCATTTCAAGAATGTCTTTGTTATATGAACCACTTCCATTACGTTTCTAAGTTTACTAAGGTAAACTTGGTTTTTACTGTAACTTTTTGTCATAATTCCAACAATCTCCACCTTGAAAATAATTTACCTAATACCTTGTCCAATCCCATTCATCAACTCTTTTGCAAACCAAGAGAAGCCACACTCAACCACAACTTCTCTAACAGTATTGGTTTCATGAACATGTCTACACAATTTGCTCAAGTATAGACCACTTCACCTCCATCAGTAACTTGTCTTATAAAATGATACATTGTCCCATTTTGATATGTTGGAAGATTAGTGAAATTCACAATGCTTCGACCAGCACAAAACTCCTCATCTTGTATTTTTCCAAACTTACCCAACATATCCTTTCATTCTTGTGAAACACAACCTGAGGGAGGGGTCCTCTTGTCCAAGTCTCCTAAATCAAAATAACCATAGACTAAATCATGCATCCACTATAGGTGATACTTGTGTTTATGTCATTCTAAGATAATGAAGCACTCATTTCCATTCTCTTCACCTCGTTTTTCCATGTGTCCACTGAAAACACCAATTACATGAGAAATATTTAAACATTCCATCGCAAACATCAATATTTCTACTATATTAGCATGTGGTGCACGAGACATAACCTTTTCTTTCTTATTATTGGGACATAAACTTGAATAAATACTACTATGGAAAACCAAAGGGATGCTTATCAATTTAACGATGTTCATACTAAACCACATGAGTATCTTCTCCATAGACTTCTATTGTGGTAACCGCAACTTACCATTTTCCTATCTTTTTGTAATCCTATGCACAAAATTTGTTTTGTTTCTCCTAGATCCTTCCTCTGAAACATCCTAGCCAACTAAGGCTCTAACCTGCTAATCTTAAACATGTTTTGTCTTGCAATAGGCATACCATTAACATATAACAAAAAGAAAATGAATGTGCCATTTTCAGAACTTTCAAAATAAACATAATGGTTATATTCACTTTTTAATAAATTTTGCCTCACCATGAAAATATCTAACATCTTATACAATTTTTGGGGTACCTTTAGGCCATACAATGATTCGTTGGGTTTGGAAACAAATATCCCTTTGTGATCCTGAATAAGTAATGATTGTTCCATGTACATATCTCCTCTAGTGATGATTTTGTGGGTAGTAGGATCCCACAATCGACATCCCTTAACTCTATCACTATAACCAATAAATATATAAAATTTCTAGAAATTCAAAGATTGAAGGTATGAAAATAACATCTGGATTACTACTACCTACAACCCCATCCCTTTCTTATTCATATGTCCCAGTTATTGATTCCATAAACAAATTTCTTTCTTATATACCATCACTAACTCACTTGTTTCATTTTTTCCCTCCAACTTATACAGAGTTACATTCTTCGTTTCTTTCATAACCATCAAATTGCCCTTGAACACTTGCAGTACTCAACCTTGAACTGTAAACTTATGAACACCAAAATCGAATACTCCTAGAGAAATTAAATTTCCTTTAGTTCAGGAACATGTGTAACATTAGTTAATATCCTTATACTACTATAAAACATCTTTATTTTGACACTTCCAACCCCCACCATCTTACAAGAGTTATTATTACCCATAAGAATAACTCCACCATCAACTTCTTAATAACAAGTAAACCAACTTCTCTGTGGGAAAATATGGTGTGAAGAACCAAATTGTAAAATCCAGTCTTCATAGTATTCATAAACATTACTAATAGACAAGACTTCATCAATCATACCTAGACATGATTCGACTGGACTTGCTTCATTTTTGCAGTCTTCCTTGGACTCTTGCAACTTCCAACCATCATTTTTCATAACCCAACTTCATCTTTCCTTACCCATTTTTCTTGTTGACTTATCCTTGGATTTTCTACTCGAATCCTCTGTCCTTTCTGTGGACAGACCTATAACAACCAATGCTTCTAGTGTGGAGGTTTCAATACTTTATTTTCTTTTCACATCCTTAGAAATCAAAGATCCAAAAATAGTATCAAATTCAAGAGTCTTAGTTGCACTAAATCTAATGGAATTAACTAGATGGTCCCGAGATTTAGGCAATGAACATGATAGTGTAACTTCCTTATGTGAGTTTAACATCCATAATATTCAACTGGAATATAAGAGTATTAAACACATTCAAATAATCTACAATTTCTGTACCTTCTCTCATTATTAAGCTATATAGTTGCCTATTCAATTAAATGTGATTCATCAAAAACTTTGTTATATATAGGCTCTCCATCCTTCTCCATAAGAATACTATTGTTTCTTCAACAATAATGTTAAACGATATATTATTGGAAAAACATAATCGAATTATGTGGAGGGTTCTTGCATCAAGGTCTTCCAAGTATCCATTGGTCATAGATGCATGTTTTTTTCCTCTTCAAAGTTACTTTTTCCATTCAATTTCTCAACCTGGAATTTAGCATTCTGTCATTTTTTCCATTAATTCTTTACACACAAGCTCTCTTCAAGTAAAAAAAATTGTTTTTTTTTTTTAATTATCTCACTCTCTTTTATATATATATATTTCTTCTTCTAATTTAATATCAAGGGTGGAATTTTAAAAAAAATTGAAAAAACAAAANGATGCATGTTTTTTTCCTCTTCAAAGTTACTTTTTCCATTCAATTTCTCAACCTGGAATTTAGCATTCTGTCATTTTTTCCATTAATTCTTTACACACAAGCTCTCTTCAAGTAAAAAAAATTGTTTTTTTTTTTAATTATCTCACTCTCTTTTATATATATATATTTCTTCTTCTAATTTAATATCAAGGGTGGAATTTTAAAAAAAATTGAAAAAACAAAACTCTTTTTTTTTTAAATTATGAACACACAGATAAATCAATACCTCCACGAAATTCGAGCTTTTCTTCCACTAGGGTTTAGACATCCATTGGTCCCCTGACGTCTCTTCCAACAAACGAAACTCAGCTGATGGGGAATCTCCTCTTTTTTTGCGACCCTCAGGTCTGCTTGATTCTCCTCGGATTTCTTTGCTCATCCCAAGAAACCAAAAAATACCTCTGCTCAGCCTCCACTGCTCATTAGCTATGGTTTTAACACGTCTTCACTCACCAATCGTCTCTTCCCCTGCATACGACCATAGCGTCTCTCGACTATCCTGTGAATGGTGACTCTGGGAAGAAAAACGAGTGGAAATACCCTCTATTAGTGGCTTGAGAAGATCTATTTTTTCCTGTACATGAACACAACCATTGGGCTTCCTTTTCTGTGCATAGGGTCCTATCATTTTCTTCACATGAACATAACCTTCAGCCTTCCTTTTCTACACGCAGGTTCAACTCACAGCTCAACAAGTAGTTTCCTTCACTCGACTTGACCTTCTACCCGGTGGCTACCTTTTTCTCTAATGGTTAAACCACAAACCCTCAGAATCCCTCCTCATCCTTCACTTCAATGAACAACTCTACCTATGTGACCTCATCTTTCTCAAACTAGAGCTTCCTCCACCTTCATTCTTATACCACTTGTTGGTATTCAAGAGCCATTCTTATACCACCTGTTGGTATTCAAGAGCCTGAAACAATAATAAATGCAAGAAATATGACAATAAAAACAAATAAATAACTCATATAGCACACAATATTTACATTTTAAAACCTTAATAGTGTGTTAAGGAAACATTGATCTATTCAAGATGGACTTACAATCAAGCTTACAACATTACAAATCCCTTCAAGAATATACAATAGGATATATTGTTATATCAGTTCATGAATTTTCATCGGTCAATAAATGTCTTCATTATACTAACCAGATCCGTTACATTTCTAAATTTAATAAGGTAAACTTATTTGTTATAGTAACTTGTTGTTGTAATTCCAACACAAACAAGCTTCAAGATCATGGTATATATAAAAAATTCATAAAACGTAAGAGTATCCAAATATTTACATAG
This sequence comes from Picea sitchensis, assembly GCA_010110895.2. NCBI lineage: Eukaryota > Viridiplantae > Streptophyta > Pinopsida > Pinales > Pinaceae > Picea > Picea sitchensis. The sequence continues at coordinate 7,490 of SNQJ01S0195549.1, read as the reverse complement.
AGAAAGATGAATGTGGGAGTGTTCAATTGATTTCATTATATGTTGATGGTTTAATCATAACATTATGTGCTACAAGTTTTATTGATGAAGTCAAAAGAAAAATACCACATGAATTTGAAGTGAAGGATCTTGGAGATCTGCATTACTATTTAGGTAGTGACTTATGGAGGGAAGAAGGTAAAAATTTGATGACTCAAAGTAACTATGCAAAGGAACTAATAAAAAGATTGAATATGAATTATTGCAAATGAGTTTCTACTTCATTAGAAACAAATGCTAATATTTACATTGATGATGAAACAAAAGAAGTAAATGGTACCCTATATTTATATTGATGATGAAACAAAAGAAGTAAATGGTACCCTAGTTAGTGGGAAGTTTGAATTACCTAACAACAATAAGGAATATTATTGAATTAGAAAGATGTTAATAAAGTCATTGAATACTTAAAAGGAACTATTAATTTTGGTATTGAATACACTAATCATTTGAATATTGAGTTGATAAGTTATTTAGATTCTGATTGGGAAAGTGATCCAAGTGATTGAAAATGAGTCACTAGTTATGGGTTAAGTACATTATACGCGATTGTGACGATCCAAATGATTGAAAAAAAACCACTTGTTTCAGCTCCGATATTATGTCTAGGAGGAGTAAGAAGAAGAAAAATGTTTCATTATCCCTTCTATTAAATCTAAGTACAAAGTATTTTGCATAGTTACCTATGAAACAATTTGTATATGGCTCATTTGTGAAGACACGAGAAAAAGCAAGGAGTACCTACAATTAGTAAGAGCGAAAATCAAATTTCAACGAAATTGGCCACAATCCAATTTGTCATGCAAGATCAAAACTCATTGAAGCTCAACAATCATTTTGTGAGAAAAGATTCAATAAAAAAAAAATTGGTTTTATATATTGTAAAAAAATGAGAATACTCAACAATCATTTTGTGAGAGAAGATTCAATCAAAAAAAATTGTTTATATATATTGTAAAAAAAATGAGAATATGGTTGATATATTCACTAAGCCAATGGGAAAGTCAAAGTTTGTAATATGTAGAGATATGCTAGGTATCATGGAGAATTCATTTCTCCATTAAGGGGGAGAGTTAAAAATAAATGAAGAAATGTAAATTCTCTTAGATTGTTAGAGATTGATGAAGGCGGAGTAAGTAGATTATAATTGATAGGGTCCTATATATACATCCAACTCAAATATAGTTTTGAGGGATTTGTTGATCTATTGGAAACCTATATATATTAATGTTTATTTCCAGTTTAGCAATATGAGATAGAGAACCACCTCTTCCCACATTCAATTTTTTTTCTATATTTTTAGATTTATGATTGATCTTGTTGCCTATCGGTTAGGTCCAATTTATAATTGATGCAAGATTATGCAATCTTTTCAGTGAACTGACATGATGTGATCTATCTTCATTTTTCATTTCTATTAGTTAATATTTAGATTTGGTTTTTCTATCTGAATAATGCATGCAAAATGCATGAGTTGTTTTCCAAAATAAATTGTTGTAAGCATTCAATCATGAGAAATGATAATTTCCTTTATGTTTATGCATGTAATGTAAGCATGATTATATTCTTTTGTGATCTTATCATCTATATTTCCTATGGTGTTTTGTTGTTTTAATTGAATGACTATCTCTTCCAGAGATAGGCCTCCACAAACTATTCATTTGGTATAAGACTGGGTTATTGTTTTAGGATAATCATGTCAAACTCTAATTCCTTTCCCATTCTAGAATTTAATGGAAGTGATTATGATTAGTGGTGCATCAAGAGGATTTTTTTTTGATCGGGAAAGATTTGTGGGATATTGTAGAAACAAGAGCCAGAAGATTGGACCACTATTAATCCAAATGATAGAGTAGCTAAAAAGGAATCTATGAATAAGAATGCTCAAGATTTATTTCATATTCATATAGCTCTAGATAAAATCCTATTTCCAATAATTATGGATAGAAAGACAGAGGAGGATGCCTAGAAGACTCTACAAGAAGCTTACTAAGACGGTGATCAAGTCAAAGTTGTCAAACTACAAACATTGAAAAGAAAAATTGAGAATTTGAAGATGCAAGAAGATGGAAATGTAAGTTGTTATTTGTGAGAGTAAAAGATGTAGTCAATAAGATGGCTACTCTTGGAGAAATTATGGACAAATAGGTTGTGATTAGAAAGTTGTTTAGGTCTCTAATACCAAGGTGGAACCATGTTGCCATAATCATTGAAGAATTCAAGGATTTGTCTACCGTTTTGTCTTATCACCTAGTTGGATCTCTTATGTCTCATGAAGAAAGATTGAGATATTCATTTGGAGAAAGTGATGAGAAATATTTTTCCTAAAAATTACAAAGTAAAAAGAATGAAGATTCCAGCACTAGCACCAAAAGAAACCAAGGCCAAGGTAGAAGTCAAAATCAAAATTATGCAAGAGGAAGAGGTGGTTCAAGTGGTAGAAGCAAAGATAAAATTGATAAAATAAATATCCAGTGTTATCATTGTACATCAACACTTTGAAAGGGACTGTATATTAGAAGAAAGTAATACTAAAAAAAGTGTTAATTATGTTCATGAGGGTGATGAGGCCTCTCCAAACAATTTAGTTTTATCTTATGACAAAGATGAAAATGGTACTAAAGATATTTGCACTACTACATTGTGTGCAAATTATGACGAAATATTACGACGGTTTAGAAGTTCGTCGTATTTTTTTTGCATTTTTTGTACTAAATTTATCTTCTTTTTTTCGGGGTCCAAATGTTGGTCTCTCTAGCGACCAACATTCTAGGTTGGTCACTTTAACGATGAATATTGGTCGCTCTAGCGACTAACCACCATTTAGTCTCTCTAGTGACCAACAAGGGCACGTGTGGGAATCAAACGGTCATTTGCACCAAATCAATCATATATATATCCCAGTTACGACAAATTTTCTATAGTTATGACAATCATTTTCTACAGTTGCGAAAATCATTCGGGTGTTCTGATGCAATGGTGTTCTGGTTTTTATGAAATCTTGATTTCAATTCTCTTTCAAGAAGAGAAACATTGAATTGATCAGACTCTACATAGTTGAGATTTTGAAGGTCAATACTCAAAAAATTTCTGTGTGATTTAGTAATTTGGTACTATTGAACTATTTTATGGTTTATTTTCACTCCTTCTAAGGGATTAGAGGAAGAGGTTATAGGCGCTAATTATGGATAAAAGATATATGTGTTAAGTGTTAATGGTAATACATACAAATATTTAGGGGTTATAGGGGATAATTCTTAGGGGTTATATATGCTAGGGTTTTAGTATTTAACTGATGAAGACATTATAGGTATTTGGAAATAATGGGTTATAACTATTAAAAGTTAAATGAATTATAAACTAGATGAGTTGTTATGGGTTATAAATATTATAAAGGGTATATATTAGTGGTTAAGTGCTTACATGAGTTATGGTTAGGGAGGTTAGGTGTGATATTAGTTAAAGGACTTAAAGAGTATACATGTTTGGACTTATAGGGGTTATAGTTGTTAATAAATAGGTGATACGTGTGTAATGGGTTATATGGGTGAGGGGTTAGATGTCATGGCAGTAAGGGGTTAGTGTTTTACGAATATGGATTATATAGATTTAGTGTTTTACGAGTAGGGTAATATCGGTAAGGGTTAAAGGGGTTAGGGTTTTAAGTGTTAGGAGTTATGAGTTATAAGGATTAAAGGTTATAAGAGCTATTTGTTAGGGCTTGGAAGGGATCAATGTTAGGTTTAGTAAAGTTTAAGGGTTACAATGGTTATAAGGTTTATGGTTTATAAGTTCATGTATTACGAGTTAGAGATGACAACTTATAGAATTAACAAAGATGTGTTATCATATTAAAGAGGA
>SNQJ01S0195548.1:0-17712 GCA_010110895.2 Picea sitchensis | reverse complement strand
TATTTTGTGTAATATACTAAGGGGGGTTTGGGACTTTAAATTGTGTGAAAACATCTCCTATATGGGAATGATTGGTCATCATGGAACTGGATTACATCACATCCTTATCAGTGATAAGAGATGATCTTATTTGAGAGGGAGTAATGACCTAATTAAGGGAGATAATATCATATGGTGCACTGATTTAATTTTTAGGACCTCACCAGTAGTCAATAGGAGAACCTAGATGGAGGTTATCACTAAGATCACTACCAAAAGTAGTTGCCTCAAATAATTCTTCGTCCTCTAGGAAGAATGCAATTGAGATTTTATGTTTTATTTTGGGATTGGGGGAAGAAAAAAGCATGGATTCCCGCAAGGATGAATGAATCTTCCCAACCTCCAATCCCAAGTGGTGAGGATGTGGTTCTAGAGTCATGGGATCATTCTTAAAGGGAGTGGATGTTTCACAAATAGTGATAGTGGACACATAGTGCATAGATTTGATGTTAGCAATAGAAGGTGAGATTCTATTATGAGAATCCTATGGGGGGGGGTCATATTATGAGAGTTGATCAATAATGATGATTCATCTGTTATGTGGGAATATCATGAATCAAAAGAGTGAAGACACATCAAAATTCATGGAATAAATGGAATCACATCCCAGGATAATATTGTAATCCATAGGACCATTCATGACAACAACATTAATCAAAATCATCTTACCGCCTAACTCAATGGGGAGATTAGGTAATATTCGAAAGGGGGAACAAAGTCTACCATCAAAGGATCTTAACTAAATAATCGATGGGATAAGAGTAGGGGATCCTAGTTGTTTCCAATCTGATGAGAACATAATGCATGAGGGTTCCCAATCATCTATAATACATTGATAAACTATAAAGTTTTTAATGATGACTCATATTTGAAATGGGGTAGAATATGGAAGTTCTGCTTGGATAAGTTAATCCCAATCACGGATGATGGCTTGCGATGGGTGTGGGAATAAAAATCCATTTTCCTTACAAGGAAAAGGTCTAATGAAAATTTTGGTACTAGAGGTGGAAGTGGTTCCTCCAAGTCCACATGATGATCGAGTCTCAGTCATGAGGCAGAATGTGTGTGAGGGGGGGTCACACATTTGAGGGGTAACAAATGATATCGAGATGCATGGAACCTCACATGATGGATTAATGGGTGCATGTTTAGGGAGGGTTCATGTCGAATTAGTGTGATGAGTATTATTAATTTTATTGTGTTTCTTGCGGTCCAAATGAACTGATTAGACTAGTCTAGAGTGAGTTCAGGGCACTAATGGGTTGGGTGACAATAGATCTCACAAAATGGGAAAGGGTGATTAGTCCATTTATGGGTGGTACATATATGCTTGTTTTTATTGTATTTATGGTGGGAAATATCAGTTCCCCCATCTGTACAAACATTTCCCCCATGCCGTGGGTGATGATAGTGGGTGTTTCTCTTCTTACTCATTATGAGTGGTTGATGACCAATATACCTGTAGAGGGGGACCAAGTTTGTCCAAATAGGGAAGAAGAGGATGGGGCCATATATGGTAGGTTTTGTGGTCCTTCCATGGTGGTTGATCATATGAGAGACAATTCTTGAAGAGGAAGGGATACTATATTGTTGATAACGATGGGGATTCTATGGTTCCACTATGGTTCTCCACTAGCTAAAAAGTGTGTGAGTTGTGTTGAGATAAATCAATAAACAAGTGTGTTTTGTATTTTTGGACTATCTCAAAAATGTCATTTACTACTACATGTAATCAATGATCATACATAAAAAAAACTAAACAAGTAACAATGTAGGGTAGCTTGGGTTTTGTTCCCATGGAAGAAACAAAATAATGCACGTTCCCTAAAAGATGTAACATCCTTCCTCTCAAAATAACACTAGGACTTCCAAAAGCACTCAAAGCTGGGGTGTGAACCCACCAGAAGAGGAACTAGTGAAGTTATGAATCAATCAGTTTTAATGAGAGGTGAAGGGGGCATATCTTGAAAGTATTGGTGATATTTCCCAACAACCATTCAAAATATGATTGAGGTGTTGTTATAACATGTAAATTTGTTTCAATTTTTTACCTAGATGTTTTTTTGTAGGATGATGGTGTTTTTGGGAATGTGAGAATTGTTCTTTAGGATAAATCTCTTAAGGTTATTCTGGGAAAAATCTACATGTTTGGGAAAATAATAAATTTGGCTTTCATAGCCAAAATTGGCTCTCGGGCTTATGTACATGGTTTTATTAATTTTATTAAAATACATTGGGCCCAAGGGCTTGATGTAGGAGCATCGCTCCCAAGCCAGCCATGCGCCAACCAGCCAGTCCACTCAGCGCATTCAAAGCGCGCATTCAAGGAAGAGAGGCGCCAATCCTCTCACATTTTGAATTTGATTTCAATGTAATTAATGTTTGTTAGGCTGGTAGAGCCAAAGCCATGCCTTTGAGCAGGTTGTAGTTAAAGAAGGCCTTTAATGGTTGTAAGGCTGAATCTAGATCTGATCTGGACTAGGCAACCATTCAATGTAAATGAATGTAGTTAATGAGAGTAGGTAGATTGGAGGGAAGAGCTCAAAGAGCCTCCTCATGTAAAAGATCCTTTGTATGTAGGATGGGAAAAAGTAGTAGTTGAGTAAGTGGAGAAAATATATAGGAGAGCTCTGTGAGAGTTAGAGTAGAGGAGGGAAGGAGCCAAGACTCTGTCAAAGTCTGAGCTCAAACACATTGTAAAAAGAGGCATTTTACATTAATACAAACAATAGTTTCTTGCATGTTATTCTGTGGTTGTATGAATGTCTTTGTGTGTTCAATATATGTTGTAGATGTATGGTTAGGTATGCATTTATAGGGACAGATAGGTTCTACTATCTGTGGGTTCTTTGAGGCTTCATGCCAAGAGGGTGTGATAGAACTCTGTAGGTTCTAAAAGCCAGTGCATAGATGCACTCCTGAATTCTACGGAATTTGGGCAAGGACGTGCCAGGAGGGTGCACCAGCTGAAGTCATTGGCTCAAGGAGAATCCTCAAGGTTGATGAATACCTTAGAGGTAAGACTGTGCAGAAGAGAGAACATGACAGGGCAGAGTCATTGAGGGATTATGTAGAAGCTCTGCCAGGAGGGCATTGAGAAGGTGCACAGGTTGCATTGAGGAGAACTCTATCTTGAGTTCAAAGAGAAGACATAACCATTGTAGGTTTTGTAGAGCTCTACCAAGAGGGAATTGAGCAAGTGATGTGTGTACAAGAGGAACTCTTTCAAGTTCTGGGAAGATAAGTGTCATAGGAGGACCTTCATAGGGTTACTGAACACCCTGCAAGCTCAACAAGGAGTGCTTGAGCATAAGCTGCCAAGAGGGAATTTATATCCTTTCAAGGAGATGAAGGGACAAATACTGTTGAGGTCGTGAGCAGTTGAAGCTCAAAGAGGAAAAATACCTGTGCAAGGAGTGCACCAGGCCAACACTTGTGTGAAGTGTTGATAGACAGCCGTCTGAGGGCTCATCAAGCACAAGGAGTGAGTGCCGGAAGAATTTGTTCCAAGTTCTGAAGATCAGAAGAGATAGCACAATCATGCACAGGGATCTTGCAAGGAGTGCAAAGGTTGAGGAAACCTTTCAAAGTTTTAGAATAAACAAGATCAGGAGGAATAATGCCTTTGCACACAGAGCCATAGCCGAGAGGAGCAGAAGGCTTAGAAACCCTTTGAGGTTTAAGATTGACAAAGATCAAGAGGGATAGTGTCCTTAAGAATGCAGGTGGGAGCCAAAGTTACAGGCTTCGTAGCAGAGACAAAGGCTGAGGCCTTTTGGAACAAGAAAATCTTCCAATTCAGAAGAAGCGCATGCTCAGGAAAGAGCAACAACTACAGTTGGATTGGGTAGAGGACGAGATCTGAACCATTGAGTTCCACATCCAGGAAATAGGAGAAGAGTGCATAGGAGAAAAATATTTGGGCCATCAGATCTGGATGCATGGACCGATAGCCATCGGATCTAGGAGAAGCTGCATGAGGTTTAACCCTCGTATGTGAAGAGGAGAACGAAAGGCCTATTTCAGCATTTCGGGTATCGGGGATGCAGAGGGAAATAATTTAGGATTCTTGACCCACGAGATCCTGAAAGGATACAAGTCGTCGGATCAGGAGAGGCTATGAGCTGTTGATCCTAGCTGGAAGTGGAAGACTGGCATTTCGGGGTTCAGAACTTCGTCATTTCGGATACCGTAAGTTCGAAGGGTCAAGAATTGGAGCAGCAGGATTTGTGAAGTCTCGAAACACGAAAACCCGGAAGCGTTCTGAGGGATAGCGCCAGGTCATAGGATAGGGACACATTTTGGCATTTCGGGATTCATCTTTTTGGTGATCCCAAAGACAAGGAGTCCAGGTACTTCGGTGTTGGAAACCTCAAAGTCCCGAAAGCAACGGGTGATCATGGAAGAGGCAACCATATAATTTCGACATTTCAGGATTCAACATTTTGGCCATCCCAGGGACAAAGAATTGGGCAACTTGATGTTTAAAGTCCTAAAGTCGCAAAACGTGACATACCGTTGGAATGGGGCTGCGGTCTCAAGATTTCAGGATTTCGGCATACTGGGGTTTAGGATTTCGGGAATCCCGAAGACAAGGAACTGGGGCATTTCAAAATTGGAAACCCCAAAGTTCTGAAAGAGGTGTGTGGTCACAAGGAAAAATGGTCACGTAGACCGGAAATTCACCATTTTGGTATTTCGACATTCGGGAGATCGAAGAGCTAGAACTCTCGACATCAAGACTCCTGAAATCGCGAAACTTGGAATCCCTTTTCAGAAAAAGGTCGTGGTCATGTTTGGAGGCAATGTGCAGGTGAAAGCTCGTGCCTGGTGCATGTTTGCACAGGTGGGGTTTTCATAAAGGACCTGTAGATCTAGTTCATTGAAGGTTCCAGCAAGGAACTAAAGGAGATGCTTCGGCTCGAGGAAGTTTTAAAATGGTCCTAAGACTGGGAGGTCACTCAGAACCTGTTGAGGCAAGGAGAGCTACATCAAGTGCTATCAGAGCTACTTTATGTCTATATACTGCAGGTAGAAGGAGGCAGAGAAGGATAAGAAAAACACTCTAAAACACATCAAGTGGTATTAGAGCTTGACTATGTTTGTATATTGCAAGCAGGGGAAGAGAGAGGAGAAAGAGTTCTCTGATACACATCAGTTTGGTATCGGAGGCAATCTGGAGAGACAGGCAGAAGGAGACAGAGTATTGGAACTCTGTGGAGATTGTTGCAGGTGTGCGACAGTCAAATAGATAGACAGGAGGACTATAGAGGACACTGGAAGCACTCAGGGTTGTAGAGTGACATCAATAGGTTTGCCAGGAGGGCAGACAGAAGGCAGGAAAATTTCTACTGAAGGCCATAGACATGATGGAAAGAAGATCCATCAGTAACCAAGCAAAGCTGAGATGGATAAAGAGCTCACCAAGATCAGAACGAGGATGGAGGCACTTGCACTGCAAATGCAGCAGGATGCAAGATCACATTGGGTGTATGAATGGCCCATGAAGATGAAGGTAAAATGGCCAGTCAGGGAATTGGTGGCCAAAAGACAGTGGAGGCTGATAAGAGGATGGCTAAGGCATGTTGAAAGCCTCAGGAATGATGTGGAGGAGATGGTTCATGTATGTGAGCTAGAAGCTGGGAGAAATATTAGTGATGAGGATGAACTGAGATCACTAGAAGATCTCAAAGACTGCCAAGAGGGCAGAACAGAAATTTCCAATTACTAGGAGGGCAATGAGATGAGATCGCTGCGGGATCTCATAGACTGTCAGGAGGACAGCAGGGAAATTTCATTTTTCCAGCAGGGAAATGGGGTGATATCACTGTGGGGTCTCATAGACTGTCAAGAGGGAAGGACTGGAAATTCAAATTGTCAGGTGGGCAATAAGATGAGATCTGAGGGTCTCATAGACTGCCAAGGGGGCAATAGAGAAATCCCATATTTCCAGGAGGGCAAGGGAGAGCAGATGATCTCAGATATGATTTCATATCAGCAAGGACAACTGACAGAGGAGAAGGATCAGAAGGACATTCTGATCATTGGAGGAATTCAAATATTCCTACCATTGAGCCCAGTTGAGGCAAGAGTCTAAGTTGCAGAAGCAACAACAGAAGACCGACAACTAGCAGAGACTGTCATGGAGGAAGAAGGGGAGAAGACACTGATGTCTATCCGAGAGAAGAAGAAGAAGAGCATTCCGAGGAATGGCTCAAAAGTTTCATCCAGGAAGTTGAAATGACTGCAGCACTGAAGCTTGCAGTAGAAAAAGCAGAGGAGGAAGTAGACAACATGGAATTTGCTGATCTGTGTGAAGAATTAGAAGCCCTGGAGAAGAGGGTGATAGTGCAAGGCATGCACCTCCAATAGATTAGGTTGGAGACAGAGGGAAAATTCCAATCTAAGGAGTAGCTGGAGGAAGCTGGAGACATGCCAGCAACAGAAATGGCAGCTACAAAACTTCCACAGGGAGAAGTTGAACAACAGATCAGCCAAGAGGATAAGACTGTAGAGATAAATTCTATAGCAGAGTGGCAAGCTAAGGCCACAGGAGATGAAGAATACAACATGGGAGATCTAGTTGATCTACCCGTATGCAAAGAGGAATTGTAGTGGAGCAGACTGCAAAAGGAGAGCTAGCCAATGGAGCAGCTAGATGAAGTGATTGAGGAGATCAGAAAGCTGATGATCCGATCAGTAGAAGTAGTCAGTAATGAGGAGCTGAACAACAAGGAACCTTCAAGAGAAACAAGGAAGTAGCAGCAACAAAGAGATGGAGCGGATTGACAACTCCAGAGAACTGTTTGGGATCCAAGAGGATTTCAACAATGTTGCTGGGGAGCTCATGAGCAGGAGCTCATGAATTTTTCGCAGTAGAGGAGTATGATGCAGGATCATGGCTCCCAAGCTAGCCATGTGCCAACCATCCAGCCCACTCAATGCATTCAAAGAATCCATTCAAGGAAGAGAGGCATCAATCCTCTCACATTTTGAATTTGATTTTAACGTAATTAATGTTTGTTAGGATGGTAGAGGCAAAGCCGTGTCTTTGAGAAGTTTGTAGTTAAAGAAGGCCTTTAATGGTTGCAAGGATGAATCTAGATCCGATCTGGACTAGGCATCCATTCAATGTAAATGAATGTAGTTAATGAGAGTAGGTAGCTTGGAGGGAAGAGCTCAAAGAGCCCCCTCATGTAAAAGATCCTTTGTATGTAGGATGGGAAAAAGTAGTAGTTGAGTAAGTAGAGAAAAGATATAGGAGAGCTCTGTGAGAGTTAGACTAGAGGAGAGAAGGAGCCAAGACTCTGTCAAAGTCTGAGCTTGAACACATTGTAAAAAGAGGCATTTTACATTAATACAAACAATAGTTTCCTGCATGTTACTCTGTGGTTGTATGAATGTCTTTGTGTGTTCAATATATGTTGTAGATGTATGGTTAGGTATGCATTTGCATGGACGGATAGGTTCTTCTATCTGTGGGTTGTTTTATTTCAGGTTTGGGGTTCTTTGAGGCTTCATTCTAAGAGGGTGTGATATAATGTTGCGGGTTTTGAAAGGCAGTGCATAGATGCACTCCTGAATTTTGCAGAATTTGGGCAAGGATGTGCCAGGAGGGCACACTAGCTGAAGTCATTGGCTCAAGGAGAATCCTCAAGGTTGTTGAATACCTTGGAGGTAAGACTGTGCAGAAGAGAGCATAGGACAGGGCAAAATCATTGAGGGATTTTGTAGAAGCTCTGCCAAGAGGGCGTTGAGTAGGTGCACAAGTTACATTGAGGAGAAATCTATCTTGAGTTTAGAGAGAAGATAGAACCACTGTAGGTTTTATAGAGCTATGCCAAGAGGGAATTGAGAAAGTGTAGTGTGCACAGGAGGAACTCTTTCAATTTCTGGGAAGAGAAGTGTCATAGGAGGACCTTCACAGGGTTACTGAACACCCTATAGGCTCAGCAAGGAGTGCTTGAGCATAAGCTGCCAAGAGGGAATTTATATCCTTTCAAGGAGAGGAAGGGACAGAGACCATTGAGGTCATGAGCAGTTGAATCTCAAGGAGGACAAAGACCTGTGCAAGGAGTGCACCAGGCCAACACTCATGTGAAGTGTTGATAGACAGTCATCTGAGGGCTCGTCAAGCACAAGGAGTGAGTGATGGAAGAATTTGTTCCAAGTTCTGAAGCTTAGAAGAGATAGCACAGTTGTGTGTAGGGATCCTACAAGGAGTGCAGAGGTCGAGGAAACCTTTCAAGGTTTCAGAATAAACAAGCTCAGGAGGAATAGTGCCTTTGCACACAGAGCCATAGCCGAGAGGAGAAAAAGGCTGAGAAACCCTTTGAGGTTTTAGATTGAAAAATCTCAAGAGGGATAGCGTCCTTAAGAATGCAGGTGGGATCCAAAGTTAAAGGCTTCGCAATAGAGATAAAGGCCGAGGCCTTTTGGAGCAAGAAAATATTCCAATTTGGAAGAAGCGCATGCTCAAGAAGGAGTAGCAACTACCGTTGGATCGGGTAGAGGATGAGATCTGAACCATTGAGTTCCATGTCCAGGAAATTGGAGAAGAGCACACAGGAGAAAGAGATATGGGCCATCAAATCTGGATGCATGGACCGATAGCCATCGGATCCAGGAGAAGCTGCACGAGGTTTAACCCTCGTATGTGAAGAGGAGAACGAAAGGCCTATTTTGACATTTTGGGTACTGGGGATGCAGAGGGAAAGAATTTGGGATTCTTGACCCACGAGATCCTCAAAGGATACAAGTCGTCAGATCAGGAGAGGCTATGAGCTATTGATCCCAGCTAGAAGCAGAAGACTGGCATTTCGGGGTTCAGAACTTCGACATTTCGGATACTGGAAGTTCGAAGGGTCAGGAATTGGAGCAGCAGGATTTGGGAAGTCCCGAAACGTGGAAACCCGAAAGTGTTCTGAGGGATAGCATCGGGTCACGGGACAGGGACACATTTCAACATTTTAGGATTCATCTTTTCGGTGATCCCGAAGACAAGGAGTTTGGGTACTTCAGTGTTGGAAACCCCAAAGTCCCAAAAGCAATGGGTGATCATGGAAGACGCGGCCATATAATTTCGGCATTTTGGGATTTGACATTTTGGCCATCCCAGGGACAAAGAATTGGGCAACTTGACGTTGAAAGTTCCGAAGTCGTGAAACGCAACATATCGTTGGAGTGAGGCTACAGTCTTAAGATTTCAGGATTTCAGCATACCAGGGTTCGAGATTTTGGGAATCTCGAAGACAAGGAACCGGGCTATTTTGGCATTGGAAACCTCGAAGTTCCGAAAGAGGTGTGTAGTCACGGGGAAAAGTGGTCACGTAGTCCAGAAATTTTCCATTTCGGTATTTCGGCATTTGGGAGATCGAAGAGCTAGAACTCTCGACATCAGGACTCCCAAAATCGCGAAACTCGAAATCCCTTTTCGGAAAAACTTCGCGGTTGTGTTTGGAGGTTGTGTGCAGGTGAAAGCTCATGCCTGGTGCATGTTTGCGTAGGTGGGGTTTTCATAAAGGACTTGTGGATCTAGTTCATTGAAGGTACCAGCAGGGAACTAAAGGAGTCGCTTCGGCTCGGGAAAGTTTTAGAATGATCCTAAGACTGGGAGGTCGTGCAGAACCTATTGAGGCAAGGGGAGTTGCATCAGGGCCCCATCTCCAAGTGTTCAAGAAAATTCCACAAGCTATCAACCAAAGCACCAAAGTTGGAACAAAAAACAAAATCCATCAAGGAAGGAGATAAATGTGTGCACCACGCATTGATAGACCTTTCAAGCATTGGCATATAAAAACAAAGATCATATTAACTCTTCCCAACAATGTGGGATATTTTCTCATGGAAAAAAAAATGAGTACACAACATTATTTTAAATCCTAACCCCCAAAATCATGTTTGAAAGGGTTTTTGATTGCCATCTTGCAAACATTTTTGTCAACGTGTTGAGAAGGATTGCCAGGGTGAATATTCAAGTTTGTGATCATTGCCAAATGCTGACATATCAATTAAAAAATCAACAACAAGTGTTTAGATGCCAAAATTCGATTGGTCAAGAAAGGATAGAATAAAATTGATTGATACACTTAAAAATTACGAGGATGGGCCATTATACTTTAATAAAAAAAACAGTTAATGCACAAGTATCATGGAGGAAAAACTCACAAGGAAAAACCAAAAGAGTGCACAACATGTCAACATAGTTGCGCGATATAACCAATCCAAATGGTTGAAAATTTATCCACAAACCAAATTCATCACAAAGACAACAATCAAGCACCAATGCCCAACATACATCTAGCGTTGAAGCTGAATGGAGGAGCTATGAAGGGTCAAAGTCTGAAATTAAGGTGTCAAGGAGCTCGACCAAGTTCAAACAAGAAAGTTGAGGCTCAATGCGCAAATTGGAGGTGTTTCGATTACAAAATCTCAGATTTCTTGCATTAATTACCAAGACATGCTCACAGTCTTAAAATTATATGTAGATCTATGAATGGTATGACAAATCATGTAGTTATATCAGGTTTCTATTCACAAGGGATCATATTGCAACATCACATTGACATTCTATGGAATTATGGTATCTCAAAGCAACATGAGTTTTTGTTAAAACTGGGAAATGTATGCGTGTGTTCCTCATGAAATAATGGGGAAGAAACTCCCTTGTATGTGGATGTGGAATAGGGGCACTTGGAGGACCGTTAAAGAGTTACTAGTGTTAAAACACTAAGAAATATCTACAAGGTTTCTAGTGTCCATCAATTTCCTTATTCCTCAAGTATTATGTTAGCTGTCAACAATTTTTGATCATCTGTTCTAACATATAACTGTTGTTATCCAATGGAAAATCCATAACCATATCAAAATATGTTGTTAAGATGGCTACAGAGCGCTTGGAAACAGAGGTCAAAAAACAAATTTCAGAATCTTGGGCAAAAAATAAGCAATTCATATTTTTAGACATAAAAATCAGTAGTCAAAACATGAGGTGGAAAGATATCTACCAACAAAAGAATGGACATATCCATATTTTAAGGCAGGTTTTGAGGGGTAATGGAAGATTCACAGGCTCGAGATTAACATTTTACCAACCATCTTCAACATTTTCAAAACATTGTTGGTAATTATTCAAGAATTTTCTTTATTACTTGCTATGATTCTTCGAGCTATGGTATCAACAGGGAGACCTGATTATGACAGTGATGATGGGGACTACATTTCCTCCAGAGGCACCAGTCACCAACCTTTATTAATTCAAGGATCTAAAACTCCCTCAGGTCCCGTTACAAGCAAAACCAAATCTAAGAGAAGAGATTCTTGGAGAAAATGAATGCGTGAGAAGTATTTGATAGTTAAGACCCAGATTTTCGATGATTTATGTGAAGAGGAGAATATGAAACAAAGTTTGTGTAGCGCAGTGATGCTACACAAATGCCGTAGGTCCTAATTTTTGCAGAAAAAGTGTTACAACAAACAAATTCCTTAAATCCTAATGATGCTAAGTGTTGCAAAACCGATAAGACTTCCCAAGAAAGTGCTAAGGAGCCTCCAAATGCAGATTCAATCTCCAGCTTACCGAGAACAATGAGAACAAGTCAAAGGATTATTCCAAATTTTCAGTGCACATTTTAGACAAAAGAATTTGCACACAGGGGGAAATTGAAGCATGTCAAGGAAACATTTGGAGAATAGATGGCAGAGCATCCCAATCTTCTACGCACATAATCAACAAAAAGAAACAATTAACTTTCCATATTTCAGGGCAACAGTTGAGGGAGAATATCAATTTGTTCCTGATTCTATGGACAAGTGGCATCACTTGACAACATAAGAATCAACAGATGGAAAGAGATCAGCTAATATCATTTACAGATCTGGATGAAATCCATAAGAAGGAAGATACCTGATTTGGAATATTAGATGGCATTCAAAAGACCAATCAACATCTGCCAACAATTTTATGATCAACAACCTCATCTATTCGAGACTTTTGCAAACAACTTCAGTTTAGATTTTGTTGTTAGATTGAATATTTGATTTTTTTATTTTGCCAAAGATCCTTTTATTCAAAATAGGCCTTGTAATTTTCCTATTTATTGAGAAATTTGTAATATAACAAGGGTTCGACTAGATGGAGAGAGGCCTTCCTTTGTAGCTAGAAAACTTTGTATTTTCTCATGAATTTTAATACAAGCAAAGAGTGTTTTTTGATAGCAAAGATTCATCATGGTGTCCCCTTTCAGTGTGCTTTTCCCCAGTTCACATTCATTTCACTTCAGTTCTTTCTTCTAAGCATAGCTAAGAGTAAATGATCGGAATTCATCCTTGATAGATGATCCCCTCATATAGTTAATGCAGGTGTCATGTTTTAATGATTTTATGTCCAGAATTCACCCTTTGTTAGGTTCTCTGTTCATTGTAGTCAACCTTCATGTTATTTCTTCTAAAGTTACAATTGAGAATTCATGCTTATTATATTCTCTCGTTTGTAATGGGATTTTCTTATTTTTGTCTTGCCATCATCTGAATACTGTTTATTGTTGAAAATGTGTGCTTATTTTACCTTTGTTCCCTCAGGAATACATAGATGTGTTAATCTTCATAGTATTTCATAATTTGACTCCATTTCCCAATGGTACTTTATCTCTTTTTTCTCCTACCATCTCTTTAAAAAAAAAAAAAAACCTATCTTATATCAGAATCTGACCTCTGAGTGTTATTATTGTATATTTATTGAGTGTGAAAGCCTTTTGGCTTTGAGAGAGCCCTATGTAATTGTATATGTCAAAATACAATCTTAAGCTAGTTGAAATGTTTACCTTGGGGCTTCTTTGATATAACCCAAAGAAAATTACCAAGTGCTAACAGGTCTAATTGCAAACCAAAATCTTCACTTAGGTGGAAAACCTATATTTGACCACTAAGCTACCTTGATCAAGCACAACATTTATATTTTTGGCCTAAGAAATGGGTCATGGGCTGGATGCTTTCCAAGGGTTGAGTAACCCAAGGAGGCATGGACAGAACAAATGGACCTCAAACTTCGACCCTTCATGGGTATCCCCCTATTTTATGGTGTATGGATGCTTTATTTAGAGGATTTTGGTATCCTAATTTTCAACTTCTGAGTTTCAATGAGAAATAACAATGGGGAGTTGTTTATATTCCTATCCCCAACATCTTAAGTTAGACTACAATTTTATTTTTTGCTCCCGTGGAGGCTAAATATGTGTTGTTTAGTGGTTTCTTTTAGGATTTGAAGTGGACTGTGAGGTTGGGGTAATGGACCAACCTCGTTAATTAAATGGTGTGAGAAAAAAACCTCCAATGGACAAATGAAACCCTTATGATTATCCTAGATTACTTGTGGGTGCAAGGAGAAGAGCATACTATAGTTTCAAGTATCTAATAAAAAAACTTTTGAGTATATGGTGAGTATTGTGTGCAAGAAGTGATAGATTATGCCTATTTTCAATAAGTTAGTGATCAAAATTTTAACGTGTGAACATCACTTAATGCTTTACAAATCTTGTTTATCTCTAACTAACTAAATTTCAAAACAATCATTGTGAAATTGGAAAATCCCTAGGTAACTAGCATGCTGGACATGTGGGTCCTTACTCTTGATATTTTAATTTTTCTAGAATGTTATCTAATCTAAGAAATCTTTTGAAACTATCCCTAGATCGTAGACATGTGGGCATGTATGGGCCCTTTCACTTCCTTTAAACTTCCTAGGTTGTTTTCTATAGAAAACTTGAAACTATCCTAATATTTTGCACATGTGGGAATGTATGGCCCCCTACAAACCTTTAAGATTATGTTTCAAAAAAACAAAAAACTAAGAGGTATTGGCATCTCCTAAAATGATTGATTTAGTTGCAAAATGAATCAAACTAAGAGGTATTGGCCTCTCCTAAAATGATTGATTTTGAAGGGAGATGGAGATTTTTTAAGAAACCCTCTTTTTGATTCCTCTAGATCACACAAAGGTGCAAGGCGAAGAGCATACTCAAAGATGTCTAAATAATCACCTAGTCTCAATTTTAATGGTTGCAACAGAAAAAAATTAATTTTGAAATTCAAATACTATAATAATCCATCCACATCAAAACAAATAAATGGAAATATGATATGATTCCTTCTACCCCTCTAGGTTTCTATATGTGGCTAGGTACCTATGCAAGAAAGAACTCAAAACCTACTTTTTGTGGGTTTTACAAAGTGCATAAAATAAGCCTACAACTACTTGGTGAAATCAACTTCAAAATCCCTTACAATCAATGAAAAAAGTGTGTATGCACAGCTTTTACTAACCACAGTCACGCAGAGTGTGCAATTTGTGTGAACAGAGAGAAGATGAGATGCATGATCCTATATGACCTACATGAATATTTACCCCGAACCCGTGCAAACACAGAGAAATGGCAGGATAGAAATTCAAACTGAGTTCTCTCAAGTAGACACTTATTTGTTGTGTTTGAGGATTGAGCTAGGTCATTTTTGGGTCATGCAGACATGTTGGCCCTTGACCAAGTTTTGAGAAAACATTGGTCATGTTTGACCATTTTTGGGACTTTGATAGGCTGGTCGAAGATGGAGCGCCCAAGCGGAGCTGAGATCACGGGATCTCACCTATTTTGCAGTCTTTTTTGGATTTTAAGGTTTATGTAACATGTATGGGATGTCGTCCCATGGGTTTACCCATGTTTAGGCATTTTTGTAATATATAAATAAGTAGATAGGACTTAGAGCGACGAAAGTCTAAGTTTCCTTCATGAAAGAATATGTAAAGGTTGCTAAGTGAAAAGAACAATTGTTGGATTTTGTGCATACTATGTGTTAATACTTGCAAAGCTAAGTGCAAGTAATTGTAAGAGGATTTGTACTACTAAGGAGTTGGCTCTGTGCCTTGACCTAATTTTGGGAAGGAGGATCTGGCGGGCTACGTGTAGATCTCCTATCCTCTACAAAGTTGCACTTTGTGGCTTTGTGAACATGGGCCGAAGAATGTAGAAAGATTGAATATTAATAAAGAAGATAAGAAGAAGTTGGTGGACGTAGCCCCACACTGGGGTGAACCATGTATATCCTGTGTTCTGATGTGCTTTGTGAAATATTGCTCATGTTGTTTATGTGTCTATCTTCTTAGTGCACTGATCTTGATGTATGATAGATAGGCATGTGGATGCTTAGTACTTTATGATATTTGATTATTATATCCGAGTAAATTCTATGTGCTAGGTGATTGAAAGTACTTGATCTTGGTTTCTACTATGCTGATATGTAATTAGGGTTTAATCTGCGATGTGAATGGGACTTATGAACTAATTCATATTGATTGGCTAAGTGCTCTGTTAAGTTTTGTAATAAAAAATCTGTGTCTTAGCTAGGTTGTATACACCTGAGTCCTACAACCCGCCTTGCCTCTACCTCGGGTGAGACTTCATCTGCTTCGCAGGTGTTGCCAAAAGGTTCGATAATTAGGGCTTTGTTGGTACGTTGTTGAAGCGTTGAACCCTGGGTCTTCCCCTGTTCCAAAAAATGGTTCTGTTGTCGGGACCTGAAACTATGATTACTGGGAACTGAAGAAAAGAGAAAGCTTTGTGCGTAGATCTATTGCTGTAGTGCACAATATTCTACTTGTCTTGCGAAGCTCTGTGCTAGGAGAGAAGTCCAATATGAATAAAAGAGGTAAGATCTTAAATCTTTGTTCTCTAATAAAGGTAAGATAAGTGGAATTTTTTTCTTTGAAAGTATGAATCTAGGTATGTTTGATAGATTTTGTCCTAGTCTGAAAATTAGGGCACAGTTAGAAGAAAGAGTCGATATGAATAGATTTGATAGAGATAGTGAAAGATATGTTATTCCTATGCATATAAATAATTTTTGGACTAACAAGTGGATGCAGGAACCTAGAAAGATTTTTTGCAGATTGCAAGTCCATCACTGTGATCCCAGTGCGCAGTACATGAAAGGTTGGGAATCATTTAAAAGAAAGAGAGGATTGACACTGTGTTATAATTGCAGAAGATCGGGACATCTTGGTAAAGAATTCCCTGGTATAGGTCCTATTTGTCTCTATTGTAAATATATTGGCCATGAAGTTGAGGATTGCCCTAGAATGATTTCCAAAGTTGGAAAGATGAACATGAGATTAGAAAACTATGAATAAGGTTAAGGAACTAAGGATATGTTAGAAAACCATAAAGACTCAAAGACTATGTTATTACAGCTGAAAGAAACATTGAATGATCACAGAGACATCAGTTTACCAGAGATCTTAAAAGAAAAACAACGCATAGAAACAAGAATAAGAGACTTTGACATAGATTGTGTCTTGGATAAGGAAACACAAGTGAATATTATGCTAGAAAGCACTTAGCAAATTTTGGGAAAGCCTGCTATGATACCTTCATTGGGAAGGATATGTATCTTTAAAGGAAAGATGATAACCCTATGTTGAAGAGTTACTAATGTACCTATGATTTCTCATGGAACATCGACCGAAGAAGATTTTGAAGTCATTAAGTTTGTTGAGAACAATTCTCCTTTTGCACTCTTGTTGGGAAAGACCTAGATTGAGAAAGATCAGATCAGAAGGAAAGCAGAAGAGGAAGCTACAAAAAAGAAAAAAGAAAAATTAAGGGACTTCATAGCTAGAAAGATAGAGTGACTAATAGAAGAACACAAGGATAAATCAAAGCAAAAGAGGGTCAAAGAATTAGCTGTCGAAGTTGAAAGAACACAAGAAGGCTTAAAGAACCTGTCCATGTAGGAAAGAAGTGCATCCACCCCAGAGATAGTACGAGAAGATGAATTAAATTTGAACCCTTTGAAAGACCCCCAACAGTGTGAAGTTACTATGCTAAGAGAAGATAAGAATAAGAATGGAAAGAGGAATCGAGAAACTCAAATCACAGGAAAGAAGGAAAGAAACCTCAGTAAGAAGAAAGAAAAGTTAGAAACACTACAGGAAGTTCCAGAGCAGACTTCACAGAAAGAAGGATTGCATAACTTGAACCTCGCTAGAATAGAAAAACAACATAGAATGGGACTTTGCCACGACGAAGATATATGACCATTGGAGGTGTCCCAACCATTAGAATGATGCTCTGAAATCGTTAGAAATGTAGTTATTGCTAGAACGACCACCGTTGGACCGTTGGGACCGTGCCATAACGACCCGATTCGTATTTATTGAGGCATTCCTACCTATTGAAGGAATCCGTTACGATGTTTCTTATTTAACCCGTCGGATGTTGCGCTGGGACCACTTTTTGAAAATCAAGATATTCAAGCTAACAGATAATTGATTGCATACCACGGTGTGCTGTCTAGACCTTGCCATCCATTTGATTACCTTGTCTGTCTGATCACCTACCCGATCCCCTTGATTATAAGTGTGAATGTCGGACAAGCATAGCGCGCTAGAGAAGTCTGTGGAGGATATTTTGATAGACCTCATGGCTGAGAAATTAATGTCTGTAGGAATACAGACATCATCGACTGACGGATTGCAAGCATCCCCATCGACTAGACAACGTTCTGGCCATGCTATTGAGAAACGAAGAAAACACTGCGATGATCTGGCTAACGTGAAGAAGATCCTGTTGGTCTTGCCATACTACATACCACCTTTGAATGGCACGATTAAATGCAATAGTGTCC
>SNQJ01S0195547.1:0-17505 GCA_010110895.2 Picea sitchensis | reverse complement strand
CAATTTACCAAGCAAGTTAATCAACTTCAATAAACTTAGGAGATTGACCTCAAGATCCTCTAAAACCTCCTAAATGTTTAAAACTTTTCCCAACCCAAACCAAGAATAAACATGAGACTTAAATGAAGGTTATTAAGGGAAAACTTTCTATCCAACCTCATGTGCCTCCAACTCTACATTGTAGGTATCACAATTCTATAGTCACATGACAAAACATTTTCATGCTTCCAAAGACATCCCTTAAATAAGTTTTCATTCAATAAATTCACAAGAAACCAAAGACCCTCCATCTTTATCTAATATTAACATGTGGTGTTGGTAACATAAGTGAAACACTCATAACTTGGAGGAATGTCACACTCTTAAAAAGAAAGATGATAATAAGACTACTTGTTGAATGATCCATATTATATTGAGAATGAAATGAAACACACACAAAAATATACAAAAGAACATAGAAGTACAATGAAATCCAACTTCTATTAATGAATAACAAAATACTATAGAACACAAACTGGAAAGAATGGTTGTAGCTTATCTCTGAAGAGAAAGAGATGTCAACTATGCTCATTCACAACAAACATTACTTCACACTCCATTGCATGCTAAAAAGAACTCCTTCACCTTGATTATATATGAGAGAGTGAGAGGAGAATAATTCCCATGATGCATGTGGGATAAATTGGTCTAAGTTTACAAAATGCCTCAGGCATGTAAAACACTAGGACTTCCTGGGAGGTCACACATCCCAATACTACACTAGCCCAAGCGCACTTAACTGTTGAGTTCTAATGGGATATACTGCATTAACATTGTAGGCATGTACATATGATGGTTTTAATTAACAAATGGATATGGAATTACATTACAGTCCCCATCAAAAGGGTGAATATCATGGTTTATCAAAACCACAAGCTCGAAAATGTTGATTTAGTGGAAAAGGTGGATGGCCTCCAATATCCACCTGGATCAATCCTCCCACCTTAGGAATAAATTGTTCCCATTGTGTCAAGTTCCCTCAAGAGACGGGGAAAATTTTGTTGAATCTGAACCTTCGTGAACGGCTTGCCTTGTTGAAGTAGTTGTCCCTCTTGTACTTGACATTAGATTGTTGAAGGATGTCATGAACCTATTGTTCGAGGTGTTGGATCTGTTCAACAAATCTGGTTGCATGATCTGCCTTGGTCTGAGAGTGGGAGGACTATGTCAGAGAAGATGCAACAGGAAGAGCTATATCATGTTGATGTTAGTAGCATCAGACAAGTATTTCCACACAGGTCTAAGTGTCTATACATGTGGAAGTTGTCCAAAGCCTTCTACCTTGAGACTTTACTTTAATTAAAGGAATTATTAAAGTAAAGTGATTTTATTAGTGAGTTGATTTTTATCTAAAGAAATTCCTTAATTAGCATTAGTGAATTAAATAATAGCCATTTATCTCAAGTGAGGTGAGAAGTAATATCAACCGTCAATCACTTTGGAGATTAGGGTTAGGTCATAACTCAATCTTATAAAAGTAAGGCTAGGGTGAAGAAGGAAAGCACTAAACTTGATACATTGATATAGAGTAGAGAATGAATTTTGCTCAAAGAATTGGATCATGCAGGACTATGATTCAAGGATATCTTGGATAGGTGGAGAAGGACTTTCATCTATGTATCAGCTTAGGGAACAAGACATAACAAAGGCATACGTAAGTGGGTTTTAACTGATTGAATCCACAACAACAATATCGTGCCGTACAGAGTTGTCGTACAATTTTGAGTGTGTGTATGCATGTTTCAGTGGAGATACGCACGTATACATGATTTTTCTTAAGGAAAAGCATGTGCATCTCATGAAACGTGAAATACCAAGGTCATACATCATATTAGAAGTTGCTAGGGTTTGCAGGTACTTGTTACACACCAAAATGTCACAAGTGTCACAAAAGTGTCATATACACCTTACTAAGTGTTGCATGCACTTTATCCAGTGTCGTATGCACCTTACTAAGTGTCGCATGCACTTTGACACCATGAAATAACATTTGTCATAATCCCTAGACATGTTAGGAAAACAATTTATCATATGAAGGTCAAAATACTATGTGCACATGTTTTATTCATTATTATTGAAAAAAAGAAATTAATTTAGTGTGAGAATCCACCTCACATTTAGTTTCCTAATCTCAAGGAGAAGTTTAGAGTCTCATGGATGGTTGAGATATTTTCTCAAACCAATGTCCTAATTTGATGGATCTTGAGAGATATTTCCTTGAGAGATATTTTCTACCTAAAATCCTTGAGATATATTTTCTCCCTAAAAATCTTGGAAATCCCAATTTAGTGGATCTAGTGAGTGATCTTCTCCATGGTGGTTAAGCCTCCAAATCTTATATAATGAGGGCATTCCAAGGTGAAAATGGGGAGGGGATAAAGTGGGTATGTGATACATATGATCTTAAGAGAAAAATATTTAGAGTGCATTCAAGGACTAGATTGGAAGCTTCGAGGAATGCTAGCTCAACAAGGTTGTAAGTTCCCATGTTTTCATAATACATAACTTGGCCTATTTCCTTCATATTGTTGTTTGCACATGTATGTCTATATAGATATATATTTGATTGTCTAATTATATATTGTAGAAGTAGAAGGTATTTTTTTTTTCCTTACAGATTCTCTTCATTGTGAAAGGAGCTTGGACAACAAGACTAGAGATTGAAGATCAACGAGGACAACCGTAAAAAAGGAGTAAGTTACATTTCTTTCTTCTATATTCTCTGCCTATAGAAATATAGAATAGATCTAAGGGAATGTTAGTGTGCATTTGTTTTTTTTTTATGTCTTGGAATAGGGGTGTATATATCCAAGGGAGATTTCACCTATTCGCACGGGAAATATTTCGTAACAGAAAATTGGTGACTCCACTAGAGAGAACATCATGTTCTTCTCGGTTTCCAGTCTTTGATTTTTTCGTTACTCTTGATTTTGTTTGTTTCTCTAAATATTTCACTCTCCTTAGCAATCTTTATGAATCTTAGTTAGTCAAGCATTGCACTTTTGAATCATTCTGGGCTAAATTTGGTGTTATTTCAACCATTTCCAAGCATCAATGCTCGCCCAAAGTGGCCCATAGAGCATTGAAAACCTTTATCAATGCTCCATGCTAGTGTTCTAGGGAGAGTTGACCCTTGTTCAATTCCATGTCTGCCTCATTACAGGAGCATTGATCTTCTTCCTGGGCTAGTTTGGAGCTTATTTTGCCTCTATTTTTTCAAACCTTTAGCTCATATCTTGCATTAAAGTCTTTTATGCTTCTTCTTGGCTTTAATTGATTGCACTTAGGTAATTAGATGATCTAATTACATCTTTTGAGTTTCTTTTTATTTTCAGATTGCCAAAGTGTGCATGTCTACTTTAGGCTAATTTAATCATTTTTCTTGAGTACATGTCACTGTCAATTTGAATTCTTGATTCTAAGAACTTTCAAGTGCCTTGTTTTGCTTTTTGGAATCTAAAATTTGGATTTAGGAATTGACACTCATTGTGTTAAGACTTTTATTTGAGTCTCTTTCCTCAGGTTAACCTTGATCCTGTTTGATTTCATGACTCATTGGTCTTATCACATTTTTATGTTGATTTTCAATTGCTCATTTATTGGATTTCACATCTTTCAGAAGAGTTTTCTTTTGATTGAATTTTGATTTGTTTTGTGAACATTAGAAATTTTAGATTTATTGTTTGCAAAAGACAAGAATTGAAAGCATCTTTGTTAGGTTCTTTTTAGTCTTGTCCATTTGATTGCATGTTTGTTTTCTTCATTTTCTTTTGTTTGGGATTATTTGCAAGTGTCGTTGAATCATTTATTTTTGAAAGTTCAAACATAAGAGATTAGATTTCAAAGTTTTTCATATAATTTGGAAACTTTAGAGGAAAGAAAACGAAAGGTCTTGCATTTAGCTTTTTGGGGTTTTGTTTTAGCACATGTTTTAAAGTTAAGCTTTTCTTCATTTGGGATTTCGGAAATACTGATTGGATAGTTTGGCATTTAAGTGAAAAATGTATGGTATTGGGTGTTTATTTCTATTAATAAAAAATAAATCTTCTCCTTCTCGTAGATAGAATTCATCGAAAAGGAATGTTTGCATTTCATTCGTTTTGCATTCTATTGAATTCAAGTCTCATCACATCATCAATTTCACTTTTGTACGCCCTTCTGAGCAAGAACAACCATTAATGATCAACCAACGCGCTAATAAAATCAATTAAAAATATTTGATTTATATCACGCCAACAATAGTCTAAGGATATGGCATTTGGATTAGGGTGAAGTGAGTTTATCATCCAATGCTACTAAACAACACTGTAGAAGACTAAAAAAGTGACAAAATCCAACTGTCGTATAAGCATAGTTGGGAACCTCCTCTAACACAGGGGATAAACACGAGGTCGCATGCGGAAGAGAAACAAAGATTACCCCTAAAAATCTTGACCAATCATAGTGGAAAGAGAGTATATTGGGGGTTGTCCTTGAAGTGTTACTGGTTCATTTGGTCTCAGTGCTTCGTGAATCTTGAATCTGGTCGAGGTCCTCAGGAGTATTACCAATCCACTTGTCTTTAGTCCTCTAGAATATCTTTTCACTTTGTTATCCTACCCATATGTTCGATCTCGACTATCGACTATAACCCCCCGAAGGCCTACTGTGAGTTGGTAACTCTAGTGGCCTTTCCTAGGTATCTACATAGGTGATTGTGGGGGGATTCCCACGGTACCTAAGGTAGATGCCGTATGACATTTTTAATACCCTTGGAGGGATATCTCATGAAGAAAGGGTTACTTTCATCGATAAGGGATGTTACATGGAGGTCGGGGTAACTACTTCTCATATCTTTGCTGACAACTTGATATCTTGTCTTCAGAAGATCCTTTTACCTACTATTTGTTTGGTTGATTACCTTTAGATTTTTTAAGGGTGTGTTCTTTTAACATTCATAGTTGACCCTAGGTTGAGTCTTTGTCTATGGAAATGGTTCCGAAGTCTACCAATCAAGGAACCCATTTTCAAGGGGATCCTTGTCATTATCCTAGTTTTGGGAATATTGGTCCTCCTTACATTGCTATTTTGAGTCTTCCTGGGTTCACTATAGGGTTACTGGTATGGTTGTTTTCCACTCCAGTGATCTTGAATGCTTCTGGTGCTTCAAATCCAAACCCTCCATACTAAGAACATCAACCTCATGTTGACTCTTTTCCTTCTTCACCCATTGCGTCTTCTTCCCTTTATTATTCTTCTCCTGGTGAAAGTATTAATACTAGTAACCAGAAGCTTAGAAGAAGAAGAAAAGGAAGAACAAGAAGAAGAAAAATAAGCAAGGGGGGAATCAAACAACCATTTTTAATCATGTCAGGAGTGTTGTTGATATTGACAAGTCTACCAAAACATGTTGCAAGCCTAAATTCCCTTGCAGACGTTGTAAGGGTGACCACCTTCTTAAGGATTTTATAGGAATTCTGAAGGTTTTAGAAGTGTGGTATCAGGGTTCTCAACAACCCATGTCGCCAGTTGTTGCAGGTCATTCTTGTGACAACCCATCGACCAATAATCATCAGGTTGGGGGAAAAAAGGGTCAAGTCAATATTCCTTGCCGGTTATGCGGAGAAATTCACCACACTTACCTTTTCCCTCACATGAATGAAGCTTCGAACAAGTTGGAAGGAATTGTTGTTTCCTGACAACAACCTCTTGTTGCTTCCCATGAGCCTTCTCCCAACCAACCATTGGTTGATGAATTGGTTGTTCTGATTCCATCCTCGGTTGAACCTACTCTTCCTTTGGAGATAAAAGTTAATGAAGTGGTTAGTACGATTCAATCTTTGGTTGATCCCACTCTTCCCTTGGAGAGTGAAAAGGATACCGCTCAGGTTCTTTCTGTCACTACAAATAAATCCGAACATAGGGGAATTTCACCCATTTGAATGAAACCCTCTCCAAGCATTGAAATCAATTCCTTCGATTGGAATAGGCTGACAACACCTCGCCTTCCTTCCTACCTACCTTTCCAAATCATTGTGTATGTTTGTGATATAAACATTTGTCACTTTATTGTAGACGAAGGTGATTTCGTTAACATTCTATCCTCGAATGCTTGGCAAGATATTGGTTCTCCCTAGCTTATGTTGGTGACCCATCATTTGTGGGTGTTGTGATAAATTTCACCCTGTGGTTAGGTTGAAATCCCCTTTGGCATCAATACCATTATTGACCCAAAGAAAGAAGCTAACAAGTGGACACTAACATCCCTCTAGATCTACTAGACCAACATAAATGAGAAGGAAGATAATGTGGCATACCTTTTTACGATGGTAATCCTCACTGCTCGAACCTATGACCTTGATCTCCAAGATCCTAGGTGCAAGACAAGACCTGCAATGGACAACAAGGAATCTCCTTCTTCTACTCTATGTGGTTAGACAAAATAGATCTATCTACGATGAATCAAAGAACAATAGACAAACAAATGTTTGAACACATGAACTTGAAGGGAATATGCCAAGTTGATATTAATGGAAATCCAATAAAGAAGGCACTTACAAATCACCTTTGATGCCGCAACAATCTTGTCCAATCTCTCCAGTCCAACCCTTGCATGAATGTCTTGATACCAGAATAATGATACTTCAATGGATTCCTCTTCCTTTACCCATGAATGGTCTTGCTTATATAGAGTTTGAGAGGATTAACCACCATAACAATTCAAGTGAATGATTGATATATTCACTCATTAGGTTAGTATTTACTACTAAAAATGGAGAGAAAATGGATGACTCAAGTTTATGAGTCATCCCTTGACCATAAATACTCAAGAATATCTCAGGATTTTCCCATAGAAAAAGGTGGATTGACTCTAACAAGAGTAACGCTTCCCTAATACTGGACATAGAGCATTAGTAACGCTCCCCCATAGTTGATTAGGGAGAATTAACGCTCCCTATACATTGGAAGGGAGGCGTTAGTGGTCAAACAAGGCTCAAAACTTAGGGAAAGTGGTTAGGTTTCACCATTTTCTCAATGTTTTCTTATTCAACATGTCTTAGGTAACACAACCAACATTTATTCATGGTGTCAACATGTATGATACTTAATAAAGTGCATGCGACACTTAGTAAGGTGCATACAATAATTGATAAAGTGCATGCGACACTTAGTAAAATGCATACTACACTTTACGACACTTGCGACACTTAAGGCATGTAAAAGATATGACACCTAAGCATGACATGTTGGTGTGTAACGGTGGGATTTTACTAGAAGATCCACTGAACCTTTAGGGGTTCTTCCTCAGCTTCCCGTCACCTTGGGAGGGAAAATTGTCCTTGTCGATGTTATGGTAGTTTAATGCCCCTTGGACTTTAATTTGCTCCTTGGGCGAGACCATGTTTATAATATGAGAGTTGTCATGTCCACACTCTTTCGAGTGATGTGTTTCCCTCATAATGGAAACATTGTGACCATTGATCAACTTTTGTTTCTTAGTCCTGATCTTTGTATGTTGGTCGACCATCCGACTTCCTTGAATATTCCTTATATGTAAGCGATATCCCCCCGCCAAAGGTTAATTATGTGGCATCATATTCCATGCCTTAAACTGTCGATGAGAAGGGGACTCTCACTATGTGCTCATCTTCTTTGGATTTAGATCCAACAATCATGGTAACTCCCTCGATAGGGACATTGGAGAATGTTCTCCCCTTTTTTGATCAAAGTGAGTCCTTTGACATGTATTCCTTCCAAAGAATTATTATTCCATATAACGAAGACCTTTTGGAAGCTATGATCAAGGTTTACAATCATAATTCCCATTTTTGTGTCAAGTTCATTAAAAAATGAATCAGAAGGTTTACAAGCATAGTTCCCGTTTCCATTTCAAGATTGTTAAAAAATGAATAAGAAGGTTTACAAGCATAGTTCTTGTTTTTGTGTCAAGTTCATTAAAAAATGAAACATGTGATAATGAACATAGTTCTTTTCTTTTGTCAAGCTCATTAAAAAATGAAACAGATAACCATGAGCATGGTTCATTGTCCGTGTCAAGATTGTTAAAAAAAGAAATAGACCCCCCTCCAATTGAGTTGAGTATTCCAATATATCTCATACCTAAACCTTCCTTTCATCCACCTATGTCAGTTGATCCTCTTTGTTCCTCCCCCTCTAGTGAATCTTTTCCTATTAGTATCATGAAGTCTGATTGGGTGTCAAAGAAGAGTCGACGGACGAAACGAAACTTGGGGGCATGCCTCCAACCTCTGGGCATCACGATGGATTTAAGTTGCTAGCCTTTGTCGATCATGCTGGGGGGAAAGTACCAACCTATGGACATCATGTTAGGAAGAAAACCCACTAATGGGTATCACTCGATCATAGTTTATTTTCTAGTTTCAAGATCGTGTAAAAATGAAACCTACCCCAAGCATAGTTTTTCTCTGTTTCAAGCTTGTATAAAAATGAAACCTACCATGAGCACAATCCACTTTTGGTGTCAAGCTCGTTAAAAAATGAAGAAAACAATCGAGCATATTTTTATCACTTTTTAGGGCTTGTAAAAATTATATAAAAAAGGAACTCTTTGGAGTACAACCGAGTATATTTTTATCACTTTTTTGGGATCGCAAAAGCTATATGAAAAAGGAACTCTTTGGAGTCTCCTTTAAACTCTTTTCAGACTCCCTAAACATGAAAAGATTCTTGAGTGAGCTTGTTTCCTTTCACACTTGTTAAAAGGTTTGAAAGGGCATCTATTCAATATAAGTTTAACCATTTTTCGGATTGGATGGTTACGAAAAAGGAACACTCTAGTCAATAATGACTAGAAGAGTTCTCCATTGTATTTTTTTACACTTTTTCAGGTTTGGGGGACTAAATTTACGAAAAAAGAACACCCTTGGAGTCATCTTTCATATATTTTCAGACTCTCTAAACATGAAAAGACCACCAAGCTTTCCTTCTTTGGCTCATAAAATTATGCATCGAAGGACCCATATGGGATTGAACCCCTCCTTCTTTAGGTTATTTAAACATATGATGAGGGACTCATTGAAGATGAGTCGTACCGAGCATCTGTTATCCTCCTCAATATTGTTAAAAAACAAAGAGGTAATTGCCAATCATGGTGGGGGGGAATTGAAGGAAGTGGGTAAGTCTTAGGAAAACATTATGACAACTGTTTGTCGTCGCTCTTGAACATGGAACCTATTTGTGTTTCATCTTACAGTTGAGTAATATGTTTCTCTTTGATTCATACCAATTCTATGTGTTGTCATACTTTTTCATTCTAGTCGAAGAGTGCTA
Organism: Picea sitchensis; assembly: GCA_010110895.2. Taxonomy (NCBI): domain Eukaryota; kingdom Viridiplantae; phylum Streptophyta; class Pinopsida; order Pinales; family Pinaceae; genus Picea; species Picea sitchensis. The sequence continues at coordinate 8,175 of SNQJ01S0195547.1, read as the reverse complement.
TGATTATCATCACATTACGTTCTTGGTACTCGTCGAGTAAATGTTGCCAAGTAATTTGCTGTGCCTCACAATGTTCAAGGGAAGTTTCACTTCAAACCAACCACTCTGCAGTATTACCAGCTTTCATCCTTGTGTCAGTCCACACTCATTTAACCTATCATCTTATATCACTTTCCTTTGTCAGATTCGTGTCGATGATGGGGGATACATCGTGGGCTTCCTTCGACGAGTCTATTCCTGTCGACTTCAACACATTATCTAGGAATTGGAATTATAAACAAAATAGTACCTTGGAGCCTACATGCCTCAATGACAGGTTTCCTCACCTTCGACAGTAGGTTTAGACCATTGACCTCTAATCGAATGATTCCATGAATGTTCGACTTCAACTCATTTATTCAAATTCGTTGGAATGTACTAGGGTACCTTGGTAGTTATTTTCATCATTGGTGATTTCCATCACACTTGTTAATGATATGCATTAATAACTGATAATCAAGTGGTTTCTACCATGTTCGACATCAAGACATCTATTCACATGGCTATATTTGTACTATTTCAGGATAGAGATGAAGACCCTAGGTTGGGCACTCACTCTGTTATGTGATTTACCCATGTCATTTCATTTTCAGTGGCCATATCCTTAATCATCAATACTTTCATGGATCCATAGTGTATTGGTCAACGACCATGCTTTGAGTCAGTTTATTCGAGTATGGGTATACCCACCTCAAGGATGATATACGTCTATTGTTTGATGTTTTCTTGTAACTTCCACCCGACTTTCCTATTCTAGTTCCTTGATGCACATATTTCTATAAAGTGTTTTGTCCACTAGCTTATCTTCTGACCTCACACTTTAGGGAGCATCTGTTACACACCAAAATGTCACACTTAAGTGTCACAAACATGTTGTATGCACCTTACTAAGTGTTGCATGCACTTTGACACCATGAAAGAACATTTTTCATAATCCCTAGACATGTTAGGAGAGAAATTTATCATATGAAGGCCAAAATACTATGTGCACATGCAATATTCATTATTATTGAAAAAATGAAATTAATTTAGTGTGAGAATCCACCTCACATTTAGTTTCCTAATCTCAAGGAGAAGTTGAGAATCTCATGGATGGTTGAGATATTTTCTCAAACCAATATCCTAATTTGATGGATCTTGAGAGATATTTCCTCCCTAAAATCCTTGAGAGATATTTTCTCCCTAAAATACTTGAGAGATATTTTCTCCCTAAAAATCTTGGAAATCTAAATTTAGTGGATCTAGTGAGTGATCTTCTCCATGGTGGTTAAGCCTCCAAATCCTATATAATGAGGGCATTCCAAGATGAAAAGGGGGAGAGGAGAAAGTGTGTATATGATACTTATCATCTTAAGAGAAAAATATTTAGAGTGCATTCAAGGACTGGATTGCAAGCTTGGAGGAACACTAGCTTAGCAAGGTTGTAAGTTCCCATGTTTTCATAATACACAACTTGGCCTATTTCCTTCATACTNTTTCTCAAACCAATATCCTAATTTGATGGATCTTGAGAGATATTTCCTCCCTAAAATCCTTGAGAGATATTTTCTCCCTAAAATACTTGAGAGATATTTTCTCCCTAAAAATCTTGGAAATCTAAATTTAGTGGATCTAGTGAGTGATCTTCTCCATGGTGGTTAAGCCTCCAAATCCTATATAATGAGGGCATTCCAAGATGAAAAGGGGGAGAGGAGAAAGTGTGTATATGATACTTATCATCTTAAGAGAAAAATATTTAGAGTGCATTCAAGGACTGGATTGCAAGCTTGGAGGAACACTAGCTTAGCAAGGTTGTAAGTTCCCATGTTTTCATAATACACAACTTGGCCTATTTCCTTCATACTGTTTTTTTCACATGTATGTCTATATAGATAGATATTTTATTGTATAATGATATATTGTAGAAGTAGAAAGTATTATTTTGTTCCTTTCATATTCTCTTCATCTTGATAGGAGCTTGGACAACAAGACTAGAGATTAAAGATCAATGAGAACAACCGTCGAAAAGGAGTAAGTCACACTTCTTTCTTCTATCTCCTCTATCTATAGAAATATATAATAGATATAAAGGAATGTTATTGTCCATTTGTTTATTTTTCTGTCTTGGCATAGGGGTCTAGATATCCAAGGGAGATTTCACCTGCCCAATGAGGAAATATTTTGTAATAGTACTATTTATTGTTTTCTATATTTCTCCGTGGGCCATTTTTCTAGGTACGTGAGCCCTTGTAAGCTTTGAATTTATTTGAATGATAAGCTTACTTGATGGGTAGAATATCTTTGTGTATTGCAGTTGAGATTTTTGGTTTCCAATATTGCTTATGCTATCTTTATTTGAGTTGAATATTCCAACAAGTGTATGTTGTTTTGTGAGCAACTAAATTGATTTACAACAAGGAAATCACTAGATAACAAGATACCTAGGGCCAGAGTAAGGGATTCCAACAGGGTATCAAAGCAGTCACCCTGAGATGAATATATATCTTATATCCATAGTAGTTGATAGAAGATATATTAGACCTGCAAAGAGATCTCAACAGATCCATAACCAACAATTAGATTCAGTGAAGGATCATCTAATTTGTCACTTATCTAAGAAGAAGATGACCAAAGAGATGTTTGATGCCTTGGTAGGTTTATTCCAAAGCACTAACATGAATAAGAAGATGGTATTAAGAAATAGACTCAGATCTGTGCACATGTCTAGATCTAACAATGTTACCATCTATTCCATGAGGATCACTCAGGTAGGTGATCAACTTGCAACCATAGGGGAGAAAATGGATGATTTAGAGCTCATGAATGTTACATTGAATGGTCTTCCCAAGTATTGGGAATCATTTGTCAAGGGATTTTGTGCTCGGGAAAAAATCCCATATTGGCAGAGGCTTTGGGATGATTGCTTACAAGAAGAGACTCGAGATGAGTCTAAAATAAACAAGTAGGGAAATGAATAAGGAGGAGAACTTGAACCTTGTCGGTAAGGAAAGAAAATGAAAAGGAAAGGATTCCAAGGGTAACAATGAGGTGTCAACCTCACAGCCAGGTAAGAAGGACTTGAGTAAAATCAAGTGCTTCACATGTCAAAAGTATGGGAAATAGGCACACCAATGTTCGAAGAACAAGGGACAAGGGAAGACACAGAAAATAAACATCAACATAGACATATCTAGATGATTTTGCAACAAAGTTTGAGAAGCAATTATCACTGATCTCCTAACTCTCTACCAACACCAACTCAAGGAGTGCATGGTACTTGGAAAATGGTGCTTACAATCATATGAAAAAATCACATAAGTTATTTAGCAGTCTAACAAATGACTTAGGGACCCATTTGGAGGTTGGTAACGATGCCGAGTATGTAGTAAAGGGGAAGCAAACTATCATGTTTCAACTTGAGCTAGGGGGTTTGATAGAGGCCTAGGATGTGCTTTATGTACCATAATTGAAGAAGAACTTGCTCTCAGTTTCAATTTTGGAAGACAGGGGTTTTGTCGTGAATTTTTAGAGAGGGAAAGTACTCATATGTATAGAGGGAGATAGCCTTGACACAAAAATGAGCATTGGGGCCAGAGAGGGATGATTATACAGGTTGTAGGGAAATCTTGTAAGAGGATCTTGGATCATGGATCAATGTTAATGGCATAGGACGAGGAGTAGGAGGATTTGAAGTGTGAGCAACTGAAGGATGAGTAGAGTTCACAAAATTCCAATGTGGGGAGTCGACCTTCACATGGGAAGAGGGAGTTAGCCCCTTCCTATTCTTTCAGGAAACTGAGTGGGTACAATATGGAATTGATGGATGCTCAGAAGAAGGAGGCTTCTAGGAGCACTTTGAGGGAGAGAAATCTTTCGACGAAGTTTCCAAACTTTGTGGCATTGATATGTAGCGTCATCAATTCGATGTCTTCCAGTATTCAGGGAGCAACTGACCAACAAGGTTGGAGGGATGCTAGTGAGTAGGATGATGTGTGTTACACTATGCTAGGGTTAGATGAAGAACTAGTTCCATGTGGCTCTTTGAGGAATAACTTCCTCGCTAAGAAGGAGTGTTGATGTTTGTAGCACCATCCATGCATTTCCACACAGGTCTAAGTTTCTAGACATGCGGAAGTTGTCCAAAACCTTCTACCTTGAGAATTTAATTTAATTAAAGGAATTATTAAAGTAAAGTTCTTTTATTAGTGAGTTGAGTTTTATTTAAAGAAATTCTTAATTAACATTAGTGAATTAAATAATAACCATTGATATCAAGTGAGGTGAGAAGTAATCTCAATCGTCAATCACTTTGGAGATTAGGGTTAGGTCATAACTCAATCTTATAAAAGCAAGGCTAGGGTGAGTGTGTGTACATGATTTTTATTGGAGATAGGAACATATACATGGGTTTTCTTAAGGAAAGGTGAATACATCTCGGGAAACATGAAATACTAAGGTTGTACAACCGATCAAAAGTTGCTAGGGTTTGCAAGTACAATTTATAGTTTTTCGTATTTCTCTACGGGCCATTTTCTCAGGTACACAAGCCCTTGTAAGCTTTGAATTTATTTGAATGATATGATTAGGTGATGGGAAAAATATATTTATGTATTGTGGTTGAGATTTTTGGTTTCCAGTATTGCTTACGCTATATTTATTTGAGTTGAATATTCCAACAAGTGTATGTTGTTTTCTGAGCTGCTAATTTGATTTACAGTAATGAAATCACCAGATAACAAGATACCTAGGGCCAAAGTAAGGGATTTAAACATATCAATGGGGGATAATGGCTATAACACCAAGCATCCCTGAAAAGGGTCGTGGCCAATAGAGCTATGCTAAAAATTGTGAAGACTCTCATTCTCTGGAAGGGAGTGTCTATAGATTGGACCATTGGGTAAGGGAGCACTGGGAACCAAGTCAATGGAATGATTGACTTGACAGTGCAGAGGCACCCCTAGAGGTGAAAAAATATTTTTCCGCTTCTCTACAATATTGTTGACTTGCTTTTGTTGTATAGAAATGTATTGGGAGGAAGTTATGATGGTCACAATGACCTTTTTTTCACCTTCTGATCAGGTTGTGAAGAGGGAAAAATTTCTGGTCTGAGATATTAGTTTGTGGCACTGTTTTTCCAAGATCAATGACATGGCAGTAGTCATAACCACCTATGGTATCATGTATATTTGCCCCCCCCAGAGTAACATTGTAACAATGACACTACGAGGCCAAGACTCATAAATAGCATGACATTTCCACATATATGATTGTCCTAAAAGAAAATCATAGACTTCGAGTGGGGAAACATCACACAATACCTCATCTTTGAAGGGATTGATGTCATAGGGAAATAAACATTGTTGGTTGACATGGATGTCTTCTCCCTTGCTCAACCATCTAATGGTGTACGGTTGGGGGTGTGGCATTGTTGGCAGCTCCATTCTTTTGATGAGCTTAGCTAAGATCAGGTTCTTTTGACTCCCGCTGTCAACAATGAAATGCAGTGGGGTCCTGTTCACCCACTTCTATGAATGGAAGAGGTGCTCCCCCTCCTAGGTATCCTCTAGTTCTCCTGGTTGGATTGTTGTGGCTACGAAGGAAGCCATGGGTTCTACATCAATGATATATTTCCCTTTATTTTGCTTTGAATTAGAGTCCAATTCATGTTCTAATTCTTTTTCTTTGAGCTCGACCACCAATGACTGTTTCGAGCGACATTCATCAATGTTGTGCCAAGGGATTTTGTGGAACTCACACCACGTTTCGGTGTCCTTCTTCGACTTCCCATCACCCTTCTTAGTCGACGAGTTGGACTAATTTTCTTGAGATTGAATCTCCTTGCTTTTTCCTTTGATAGGGTTTCCTTTGTCATGCTTCTGTTGTGGCGTATTTGTAAACTTGAACTCTTTCTTACTCCACTACTTGAATTTCTACTCGATTTTGAATGCATATCGATAAACAACTCCCAGTGAAGAGTTTTCCAAGAAATCCATCTATGTTTTGATGTACCCGTGTAGGACATTGTGGTACTTGAGAACCAGGGGCCACTCAGAATCTCTGATACCCAACTTTGAGTGTAAGGTATGGAAGATGTTACTGTACTCCAACAACGGTTGGTCTCTTTCTTGACATAGAGTCGTCCATCTCATATACTGATCATCATAGCTTCCAAAAGGGTATAAATCCTTCTTGAGAGCATCCACAAAAGTTTCCTAGGTCAATTCTCTCCCGAATGGTGTAGATTCATTTGCGGTTTATCTCTCCCAGTAACCTTCCCACCAATATATGAGATGGAGAATGGATTTAAAGAGAACGAAGGTGATCTTTTCAACATTGGAAAAATTTTGCACAGAGTAATAACCTTCTAGCAGATTCAACCATTTTTGTAGAGTATCTTCATCGATCTAGACTTCAAATTAATAAGGGGATATCAAAATTAACTTGTACCTTGAAGGGAGTCATACCTCCGAAATGGTTGCTTGTCGAAGATGTCTCAGCTGCCATGAATAGTCACTGCAAGATATTAGTGAATTTGTCCATCATCTCGTTCCTCTGTCATTCGAGCGCTTCCTTGAGCAACATGTTGAAAGGATCTCTTTCTCCACCATATCTCTTTTCTTCCGCCATGGGAGGTTGCTTGGGTTGGTGAGAGTAGTTGTCCTCAAGCAAAACTAGCTCGAGACCCAACTCTCTATACCTTGACCTTGTCGGGGACATGCACTAAGAAATGACAAGTAAAACATTGCTCTAATACCACTAATCTAGATTATATTGAGAACGAAATGGAACAAAAAAAAATATAGCAAAGAACACGAAAATACAGTGAAACCCAACTTCTATTAATGAATAACATAATACTGTAGAACACAAGCTTGTTAAAATGGTGGTATCTTATCTCTGAAGAGAAAGAGATGCCAACTACTCATTCAAAATAAACATTACATCACACTCCATTGCATGCTCAAAGGACCTCCTTCACTTTGACTATATATGAGTGAGAGGAGAATAATTCCCATGATGCATGTGGGATAAATTGGTCTAATTTTACAAAATCCCATAGGCATGTAAAACACTAGGACTTCCCGACAGATCACCCATCCTAGTACTACTCTATCCCAAGCATGCTTAACTGCAGAGTTCTAATGGGATCTGATGCATTAATAATGTTGTAGGCATGCACATATGATGGCTATAATTAAAAAATGGAGATGGCATTATGTTATAGTCCCCATTAAAAGGGTGAATATCATGGTTTATCAAAACTATAGGCTCAAAAACGTTAACTTAGTGGAAAAGGTGGATGGCCACTGAGATCCACTAGGATCATTAGAGCACTAGATCTCCCAAGATAAACACTTAAAGACCTGAATCTAGACAATGTTAATATATCCACATGAAACTTATATATATGAAGCTAAGATTAAAATTTTTGGATTTCTTCCCTAAATTAAAGTTTGGGGTGACATGCCACCTTACATTTATACTTACATGATTGGATGCATCAACATGGTTCCTCTTAACACACCATACTTAGAGTCAGAACCTTCCATGTTAGACTTTAATTGTGGTGAGTGTTAGTGGCCAAGATAGACATTATTCCTAGTCCTCCTCCTATGACCCCTCACATTACCGAGTCTCTCTTACCTTGGAACCTTTATACCTCTTTATAGCCTTCTTTTCCTCCCAATACTCCTTGTAGTCCATGTTTGGTCTAGGACCTGATTCCTCCTATGCATTCTTTCATCTCGCTCAATGCTCCTACTATGCTTCCTTTTCTATCCATGACCCCTTCCTTTACTTGGCATGTTATAGAAGGTTCCCCACTTAGCTCACCATCCATTTTCTTACTCTATTTGACTCTATTGACGATGCGTTCTCTAATATTAAATGTTTACCCATTGACCTTTCCTTCTTTCTTTATTGAGATTTTAACATGGTTTTACTAGCATGCTCATGATTTTGCTTGGTCTTGGATCTCTCTTGTCTTCTCCCACCCTTGTCTTGTCCCATTTAGGACAAGTCCTTCACTTCCTTCCTCCTTTATGCTACTTGGGGCAATTCCTTACCCACCTTTTACCTAGCCTTACTCGAAACTAATCATAGTGTACCTTCTCCTTTGCCTTACCTCCTTCCTCCTTTATGCTACTTGGGGCAATT
>SNQJ01S0195546.1:6504-18381 GCA_010110895.2 Picea sitchensis | reverse complement strand
GGTGGCCAAATTGGTACATGTGAGAAAGAAAAACGGGGAGATACGCTTGTGTGTTGATTTCTGAAATCTCAACAAGTGTTCTCTAAAAGAAAATTACCCCCTCCTAAATATGGATCATATTTTACAGAGGGTGGAAGGTGCCCATAGGATTTCCTTATTATATGGATACTCTGGATATAACCAGATAGCGGTGTGTGAAGAGGACAAAGAAAAAACAACATTCACCACCCCATGGAGAACATTCATGTACGACAAGATGCCTTTTGGGATGATGAACGTAGGGGGCATTTTTTAGAGGGCCATGGAAATATATTTCGTGGGGGAAAAAGACAAATTTATTGTTATATATTTGGATGACATCACCATTTTCTCCAAGTCAGACAATAAACATTTGCAGCATCTGGAGCAGGTTTTCCAGAAATGCAGGAGATACGAAATATCTCTGAATCCTAGGAAGTCTCACTTTTCCATGCCATAAGGGAATCTCCCGGGACACATCATATCAGAAGGAGGTATAAAAATTTATCTCAAGTGAGTCAATGCCATTCAAGAGATCGAAATCCCCAGAAATTAAAAGGCTATCCAGTATTTCATTGGCAAGATATACTTCCTAAGGCGCTTTGTGCCACATTTTGACAAAATCCTGAAGCCTATCACTAACATGTTGAAGTAAGATGTTGTGATAAAATTTTCACTAGAGGCAAAATCAACATTCCAAATAATCAAGAAAGCTTTAGTTGAAGGCACCCCTGTATTAGCCAACCCTGACTATACCAAGAATTTCTTCATCTTTTCTTTTTCTTCCGAGGAGATTATTGTTGTTGTATTACTACAGAAAAATGGAGAAGGACTTGAACAACCCATAGCCTTCTTTAGAAAATATCTCTGAGATGTTGAGTTGAAGTATGATATATTAGAAAATTAGGCTTATGTGCTTTTCAAAGCACTCAAGGCCTTCAGGGTATATGTGTTATAGTCTAGCATAACAAACTTTGTTCCTAGAAGCAATGTCAAAGAGATTCTGGTCCAACCAGACAGTGAGGGGAAAAGAGGGAAGTGGATTGTCAAACTATTGTAGTATGACCTACACATAAAAACTTCCAAGTTGATCAAGGGACAAGGAATTTCCAATTTGTTATCAAAATCAAACTGTAAGGTGTTGGAATTACATCAAATATTCACCCAATCATATGCACCTATCATACGGCCTGGACAAGACAACATGTAGGTATTTGAAAATTAATCCTATTCACCTTGGTATAGAAACATCATTTATTTTCTGCGGCATCTTGAATGTCCACCAGATGTGAAGAAGACAAAGGCCAGGTCTCTCAAAATGAAGGCTATCAAATTCTTCATTTCAAACCAGAACTTGTATTGGAGGGATCCTGTTGGCATCCTTTTAAAATTCCCTGATGAAAATGAATCCAAGAAATTCACAATAGAAATGCATAGAGGATTATGTGCATGAAACCATCATTGGAAGGCCATAGCTCTCAAGATCCTAAGGTTAGGTTACTACTGGACCACCCTTTTCTATGATATATTTACTGTTGTTAGGGCATGCAATGAATGTCAGAAATTTGCAGGAAAACAAAATTTACTATCACTACCCCTAAAACCTATCACTATCAGTGATCCATTTCAGCAATGGGGGTTCGAGTTCATAGGTGAGATAAATCCATCCTCTAGTGGGAAACATAATTATATTCTCACTTCCACCGACTATTTCACCAAGTGGATCGAGGTTGTGCCCACCAGGAATGCCACTAACAAGGTGATCATGAATTTCCTAGAAACCAATATTTTTTCGAGATTCAGCTGTCCCAACAAGATTATAAAAGAAAATGCCCAAGAATTCAAGTCCAATGTCGTGATTGACTTCTGTGGAAGTCATAACATTTCCTTGACAAATTCCACGCCCTATTACCCTCGGGGGAATGGTCTAGCAGAGTCATCTAAAACAACTCTCATAAATATTATCAAGAAGTTGTTGACCAAAAAGAAGAAATCTTTGGACTCCAAAATCAAATATGCTTTGTGGACCGACAAAATTAGCACCAAGAAGTTTTAGGGAACCTTTCCATTTATGCTTGTCTATGGTGTGGATGTTGTTTTTGCCACCCATCTTGGTATACCAGTCCTAAATTATTACAGGAAGAGATTGAAGAGCCAAGTGACATCTAAAGGAGAATATTCCAAATTATAGAGGTTCAACAAAAGAGAGAAGCACTGGATCAGAGGACCGAAACATACGAGTGGAAGATTAAATCAGCCTTTGACAAGAATACCAAGAAGGAGATATTTCAATAATGTGACTTGGTCTTGAGGTGGGATTCCAGAAGGGATGACAAGTCCAAGAACGGTACATTTGATAACCTCTGGTTTGTTCCTTTAAAGGTAGTTGAGGTTCTATACAATAACACATTTATCTTGCACAATCTAGACAATATAGATATCTTGAGAGGCCCAGTAAATGGGTGCTTCTTGAAACACTATTTTGTTTAAGTATGAGGGAAGGTCCCTCTTGTACCATAGATGCTTTCCTTTTGTTTTTTCATTTGATTAGTTAGTTGTGTGAGAATAAATACTCCATACCCAACAAAGGAACTGGGGTTTATCTTTTGTTTCAAGTTTCAATAAAGACTCCATATCCCAACAAAGGCATCAAGGTTAGCTTCAAGGTTAATTTTCAAAGATGCATGGCTAGAAGAAAAAACATAGGTAAGAAGAGGGAGGTGGAAGCAAGGTATTAAATTCAAAGGAACTGATATTTTTTTCTTAGCACCTCACAAGGAAATGATAACCTTGATTGCAGCCAATGTTGTAACCTAGGTCTGCACCCTTGACCCTCCTCTCTCATTTCCCTATGCCTTGGTCAAATTTTTTCTCTTCTCATTGAATAAAGTCAGTTTCCCATCTGTTCAATGACCTGGTTTTCCTTATCAGATTGCTTGGTTAATTATTTTCACTAAATTATTTATGTTTTCCTTGAAAGATAATTGCATGTTTGGTTTGAGTTTGAAATACTTGTCATCGTGTTTTCCACTAATTGAGCATGCAACAGGCCCACCAAGCCTTTCCTATGTGCAAGAGACATCCAGGTTCACCAATTCCTTTGTCTTCACAGTAAGAAACCATGGAAAAAATGCAGCATTCAGAGAATTTCATTTCGAGCTTGAAATACAAGAAAACAGACAAGTTCAACTTTCAATGATGGATATCCCATGAACAATTTAGATCAACAAATCTTGTGGATTTGGAGTTTCAAAGTTATGTGAGGATTAACGACTAGACATATTTCCTGAAGAGMCGAAGTCCTGAAGTGACGAGAAACTGCCACCTCAACTGGGCCTATACTACTTCGGGAGATTTCCATGATTTACATCTCGATGTCCTGAAGTGACGTCAAACTACCTCATCACTTCGGGCCCTACCACTCCACGGATGTTTTTAAACTCAACACTTGGCACTCATCAGTTTAGCAGTGTGACGCTCATTCACTTAATACATGTGGCGCTCATCTCAGGCACTTTGATTGTGTCATCCGCATTCTTTCCAGGTCACCACGTTACTTTGGGAGTTTGGTCATCCTGTAGATGTTCATACTTTGCACTCCAARCTCCTGAAGCTCGAAKTATCRRAGACACATGGAACTCATCCGTCAGAGACACGTGGTAMTTATMTTAGGCCCTTTGAAMTCATCCRTCAAAGACACGTGACATTCATACGTCAACACACATGGCATTAATTTCAGGCCTTCATGTCACTCTGGGCYCGTACTACTATGGGAGTTATACAAAATTTGCATCTAAAATMTTCCGAAGCCTGAAGTCCTGAAGTATCGAGAGACTCCCATGTCACTTCARAAAAAAGTCACTTCRGGAGGTATTCATGCTCCRCGTTCAAAATCTCCCAAGCTCTAAGAAATTGATKCCATCGTTAAATCAGATATAGGAGTTCTAATATGGATCACAGATAGATCTTTAGCAGGGGTGCTAAAGTAGTAGGTTCAWCCGGATCACAGATTGCAATGAGATCGACGACCAAACTTTATTGCGGGGACAGAATATGCCTGAACGTTAACATCCTTGAGAAGTTTCGTAATTGAAACCATGGTATATCTTGTGAGGTACATGGAATCTTGTGGTGTATTGCGGGGGTCGAAGCGGTGTGGATCCAAACCACCCTCGACAACTTTCGCATTCACGTGCTTATAAAATTTCATGTCACCACATCATTCTGGAAGATTCTCACACTACACATGATCTATATGGATATCAGTGGCCAACCACCTTTTCCAGCTGGATCAAAATGTTTTCTGACAATTTTGGCAATTTATTATTTTTAGCAGTTTTAACTTCCAAGGCCATTTTGAGGACCTAAATGAAGGTTTTTCGAGATCGAGCTTCTCAATGATATCCAGATTCATGATTGATCCCTCAAAATGAATCTCCTCAATGATACCTTTACAATGGGCTATCACATGCCTAAAATAGAGATCGTATGCAAACGTTACGACCCCAGGAAGTTGATGTACTAACTTACCCAAATGGGGCCCACATGACGTTTGGTGCTTCATCTCCTAGGGTTAGGTTTTTGGATGTCTAGGGTTTTGGGAATTCTTGTTTATTGTAAAAATTCCTTCAGAGCCTCATTGTAATCTTCTTCTTGCGAATGCGTGCAACTGTCACATCTCTTCTCAGAGATAAGCCACCACCATTCCAACAAGCTTGTTTCCACTCCATTTTACAGTTTCAGCTTATTTCGTTATTGAATAAAAAACCAGTTTTACTATATCTCTGTTATTTTGTGTTAAGAACCTATCAATAATATGCATTCATATCTTTCTTCTCATAAAATCTAGATCAGTGGTATCAGAGAAGTCTTCTCCTTGTCGTCTTAATGCATGTCTCCAATGAGGTTGGAGTACAAAGAGTTGGGTCTCGAGCTTCTTTCTCTTGAGGACGGAAACTCTTGCATGCCCAAGCGACCTCTCATGGTAGGAGAGAATAAATATGACATGAGAGGATATGCTTTCAAACTTTTGATTGAGGAATCCCTCATGCAATAGAGGAACGAGATGATGGATATTTTCATGCAAATCCTTCGGCGACTACCAACAGGCAATGCATCTTCTTCAAACGGAGGCACCACCCCCTTCAAGGTACAAATAAACTTCGATATTCATATATTTGAAGGTCAAATAGACGCAGAGGTTGTAGAGAAGTGGTTGAATCTACTATAAGGGTATTTTTCTGTGGGAAACTTTGCGCTCCTCAAAGTTGTTACCCATGTCAAATATTGGTGGGAAACTTTCTATGAGCAAAAGGAAACAGAGGAAACCTCATTATTTTTAGTCATGGAAACATAGGAATCCTTTAGGGATGGTATTAAGGAATAATACTACCCTTTTGGAAGTTATTATGACCTGTATAACAAATGGACCACATTGCGGCAAGAAAGAGACCAAGGAGTGCCAGATTTCAAAAATATCTTCCATACCTTGCGCACCAAGCTGGGTATCAAAGATTTAGAGCAACATCTAGTGCTCAAGTATCGCGGTGCTTTGCATAGATACATCTAGATTGAAATGGAATTTATGGACATCTCATCCTTGGGTGCGGCCTACCGATATGACGTCAAAATCAAGCATAAGCTCAAACAAAAGACATAGCAATTTGGGACTGGGAACCACTCACAAAAAAAGTCAGGAAAGGGCATCCCCAACCCACAGAACAAAGGATAGAGCAAAGATGGACAGTATGATGAAAACCAGTCCAAGCCGCAAGAAAATAAGGACACCGAAAAGACAAAGAAAGGTAGCGGGAAGTAATGTGACTTCCGTAAGATCCCTTGGCATAACACTGATTACTACCGCTCAAAGCAGTCACTGAAGGCCGAAGCGAAAGCCTCTGAATGAGATGCAGAATATGACTCTAAGACATAAATAGAAAGGGGAAGATGGATCATTGATGCGGAACCTAGTGCCACCATTTCTACCACCAAGCTCCAGCCTAGTGAACTAGACGAGCCAGAAGAAGGAGAGCGCCTCTTCCATTCACAGATGTGGGTAAAAGGCACCCCGCTGCACTTCATTGTTGATAGAAGTAGCCAAAAGAACCTCATCTTAGCAGATTTCATCAAATAGTTGTCCCTACCAACAACACTGCACCCAAAACCCTACACCATTGGATGGCTCCACCAAGTAAGTGATCTCCACGTCAGCCAACAGTGTCGACTGTCGTACAAAATCAAGCCCTTCAAATACGAGGTATTCTGTGATGTTTCTCCTCTTGAATTTTGTGATGTCCTTTTGGGCCAACCTTATTTATGGAAACATCATGTTGTATATGAGTCTAGGTCTCATAGTGTTATTATTACTTTGAATAGGAAATTGTATAGGATACCAGAGGCAGTCCCACCTAGTGTTATTTCCTTGATCTCTGCTAAGCAATGAAGGAAGGTCATCTCTCATATGGGGAAGTTTGTCTTCTACACGATTCACTCTCAGAAAAAGCGAAAGATCACAACCACATCTAGGGTCTCTATGACCGACCTCTACACATAGTAGAAGCAAGTAGATAAGGTCGTGGAAGAATACTCAGATATCTTCTCCTCACCTACAAGGGTACCTCTACACTGGCAGGTCAAGCACCCCATCGATCTGACCCCCGACGCACCATTTCCCAATGGTCTAATATATCGCCTCTCTTTGTTAGAGAATGAGGAGATCAGGTGACAGATCCGAGAACTTCTCCACAAGGGGCACATCGATCCCAACTCATCACCTTGTGGGAGCCCAATCGTGCTGGTACAAAAGAAAGATGGAACCTAGTGAATCTGTATTGATTATCAGGCTCTGAATAAAATCACAGTCAGAAATCGATACCTGATTCCCTGAATCGATGACCTTCTTGATCAACTCATGAGGGACAAATACTTCAATAAGATTGATCTGAAGTCTGGCTACCACCATGTCCCGATAGAACAGAAAGATGTAGGGAAGACTGCCTTTAAGTCAAAGGAAGGCCTTTTTGAATGGTTGTTCATGCCCTTTGGTTTGACAAATGCTCCAGCCACTTTCATGAGGATGATGGATGATATCCTGGGACCATTCAAAAATACTTTTGTAGTGGTGTATCTGGATGACATTCTAATTTAAAGAAAGACTTGGGTTGAACACTTGCAACATATTCACTAGGTTCTGCAAACCCTGCGGAAGCACAAGATATACGCCAACTTGGAAAAATGCTCCGTCGGCATGGACAAGGTCCATTACCTGAGCTACATCATTGATCAGCATGGAATACATGTGGATCCAACCAAAATCCATGTCATCTGTGACTGGCCAGCCCCAAAAACTCTCACTGAGCTTCGGAGATTCTTGGGCCTTGCCAATTTCTACCACAGGTTCGTTTTGGGATTCTGCCATATTGCATGGGCCCTCAACCAAATAAAAAAGGGTGGTCGTAAGGAGAAATTTGTGTGGGGCCAGTCCCAACAACAAGAGTTCGATGATTTGAAGAAGCGCTTGTGCTCATCCCCAATACTTTCACTACCAGACCTGCAACATCCCTTTGAGATTGAGACAGATGCTTCAAACTATGTTGTGGGTGTCGTTCTCACTCAGCATGGTCACCCCGTGACCTATCATAGTGAGACACTATCAGATAATGTTTGTAAGTACCCTACTTACGACAAAGAAATGTACTCCATTGTGAAATCCTACCGCCAGTGGAGACATTACATTCTTTGGAAGGATACAGTCATCTACACTAATCATAAGCCACTACAGTTCATGCAGACATAGGGAAAATTACAGAATGACCACCATCAAAAGTCTTCCACATACTTGCAGCAATTCCACCTCAACATCAAGTATAAAATAGGAATCACTAATCGCGTCGTTGAATTCTTCAGTAGATCGCCAGTCACAGCATTCACCACGGTGATAGACTCTTATGGCCATGAGACATCTGGATGGCCCCAACTCTATGAGACAAACCCTGAATTCTCCACCACCTACCAAATGTTGGGTGCTAACGTAGTTTCCGATCATTTCCATCTTTAGGATGGGTTGTTGTTTCATCTAAGCCATATTTGTGTTCCATCAAGTGAGCAAGTGACACTGATCTGGGAAGCCCACTACAGTCGGGTGGAAATACACTTCGACATCGAAAAAATAGTGGCGATGCTATAGAAACATTTCTACTAGATGAAACTTCAACAGGAGGTAAGCAAGTATATCAGGTCATGCACTGCCTGAGCTATTGCCAAAATGACCACTAATAAATAAGGCCTATACACCCCTCTTCCTAATCCTCACAGGCCATGGAAATCCATATCAATGGACTACATGTCGGGCCTCTCATCCACCAAGCAGATAAATGACTATGTTTTTAGGGTTGTTGATCACTTTTCTAATATGGTGATTATGGTTTCCTGGAAGAAGAGAATCACAGCAGAGGCCACTGCCAAGATCTTATTTGAACGAGTTTGGGTACATTTTGGAATCCCACAAACCTTTCTCTTAGATCAAGATAGTCGATTTCTCAACACATTCTGGTCGCGCCTCTAGTCACTGTTGGACACCAAGCTCACCAAATCCACAACCTTCCACCCCTAGACATATGGCCAAACTGAGGGTGTAAATCGAATGATTTTTCATATCCTTCACATGTATAATTCAAATCACCCTCGCACATGGGATGAGAGCCTTCCCTATGTCCAACATAGATACAAATGAGCCCTGCATAGCTCAACCGACCACAACCCCTTTCAAGTGGGGTTGGGATTCCAACCATTGGGTCCCATAGATGTTGCACTTCCCCTTATGGTCACCTCGACCGACTCATCTCCTACTCCAACTGAAGCTGACAAAGCCACCCAATTCATTGAGTAGATCTAGCACATCTGGCAACAAGTTCAGGATATCCTACAAAATTCCAATGACAAGTACAAACAACGCCATGATCAACATCAGGTGCCACATAAGTTTCAGGTGGGCGACAAAGTTTGGTTGCACTTGCATAAAGAATGCCTTACAGGACCCAATCGGAATCTTCTCCCACTCCATTATGGGTCATACACCATCACCAAGGCTGTGGGGGATAATTCTTTTGAGCTCAACATTCCTCCTTTCCTTGGCCTGCACCTAGTGTTCAATGTGGATCTCCTTCGCCCTTATTTCCCACCATTATTGGACAACTCAGAAGTAGAAGAACAGCTGACACCAACAGATCTCAACCCCAAATGCATACAATAGGCATCCAATGATCATATTGTGGACACAAATATCAATGGAACTCGACAACAAATGATCCATCTTTATCGAGTCATCAAAGTAGGGCAGCTCCTACACCAAGGCAAGTGGCTCACTCGAGGCAAAATTCAACAGAAAATTCCTCATCTGATGGGGGACCTCAATGAAATGGATACCATTGATTCCTAAGTGGGTAGGATTGATCCATATGGATATCGGTGGCCTCCCACCTTTTCCAACTAGCTCAAAACAGTTTTCTGACAATTTTGGTAATTTTCTATTTTTAGCAGTTTTAACGTCCAGGGCCATTTTGAAGGCCTAAATGAAGGTTTTTCAGGATAGAGCTTCCAATGATGGACAAATACATGATTGAGCACATAAAATGAATCTCCTCGACAATACCTTTCCCACAGGCTATCACACACATAAAACGAAGATCGTATGCAAAAGTTACGACCCTGGGAAATTGATGTATTAACTTACCCAAACAAGGCCCACGTGACTTTTGGCACTTCATCCCCTAGGGTTAGGATTTTGGATGTCTAGGGTTTTTGGAATTCTTGTTTATTGTAAAAATTCTTTCATAGCCTCATTGTAATATTCTTCTTGCGAATGCATGCAACCGTCACATCTCTTCTCAGAGATAAGCCGCCACCATTCCAACAAGCTTGTTTTCGCTGCAGTTTACAGTTTCAGCTTATTTTGTTATTGAATAGAAAACCAGTTTTACTGTATCTTTGTTATTTTGTGGTAAGAACCTATTAATAATCTACATTCATTTCATTCTTCTCATAAAATTTGCATTAGTGGTATCAGAGCGATGTGCTCCTTGTTGTCTTAATGCATGTCCCCAACGAGGTCGGAGTAAAAAGAGTTGGGTATCTAGATTGTTTCTCTTGAGGACAGAAGCTCTCGCATGCCCAAGCGACCTCTCATGGTAGGGGAAAATAAATATGACACGATAGGAGATCCTTTCAAACTGTTGGTTGAGGAAGGCCTCACACAATAGAGGAACGAGATGATGGATAGTTTCATGCAAATCCTTCGGTGGATACCAACAGGCGACGCATCGTCTTCGAATGGAGGGACTGCCCCTTTCAAGGTACAAATAAAATTTGACATTCCTATATTTGAAGGTCAGATAGACGTAGATGTTGTAGATAAGTGGTTGAATCTACTAAAATGGTATTTTTCTATCCATAACTTTTCGAATAGAGAAAAGATTACTTTTGCGCTCCTCAAAGTCATTCCCCATGTCAAATATTGGTGGGAAACTTTATGTGAGAAAAAGGAAACAGAGGAAACCTCATTATTTTCAGTCCCGGCCACCTGGAAATCCTCCAGGGATGCTATTAAGGAAAAATACTACCCTGTCAGAAGTTATGACGACCTATATACCAAATGGACTACACTGCGGAAAGAAAGAGACCGAGCAGTGTCAGATATCAAAAATATCTTCCATACCTTGCACACCAAGCTGGGTATCAAATATTCAGAGCGGTATGTGGTGCTCAAGTATCACGGTGCTCTGCATAGATACATCCAGACCGAAATGGAATTTCTAGACATCTCATCCTTGGGCGCGGCCTATCGATATGCCATCAAAATTGAGCGGAATCTCAAACAAAGGACACGCCAATTTGGGTCTGGAAACCCCTCACAACAAAAGCCAAGAAAGGGTGGCCCCAACCCACAGAAAAAAGGATAGAGAAAAGATGGATAGTATCAAGACAACCAGTCCAAGCAACAAGAAAAGAAGGACACCGGAAAGACAAAGAAAGATACAGGGAAGTGGTGTGACTTCCATAAGAGCCCTTGGCATAACACTGCTGACTGTCACTCAAATAATTCATTGGTGGCCAAAGTGAAAGCCTCTGAATCATATGTGGATTTTGACTTTGATCCATAAACCGAAAGTGGAAGACAGATCATTGATGAGAAACCCAGTGCCACTGTGGCTATCACCAAGGTCCAGCGTGATGAACCAGACAAGCCAGAAGAAGGAGAGCACCTCTTCCATTCACAGATGTGGGTAAAAGGCACATCGTTGCACTTCATCATTGATAGCAGTAGCCATAAGAACCTCATCTCAACAAAGGTCATCAAGTGACTGGCCCTGCCAACAACGTCGCACCCACAACCCTACACCATTGGATGGCTCCACCAAGGAAGCTATCTCCACATTAGCCAACAGTGTCAACTTTCGTACGACATCAATCCCTTCAAAGACAAGGTATTGTGTGATGTTTCTCCTCTCGAAGTTTGTGATGTTATTTTGGGTGAACCTTATTTATGGAAACGTTATGTTGTATATGAGTCTAGGACTTGTAGTTTTATTATTACTTTGAACAGGAAATTGTACAGGATACTTGAGGCAGTCCCACCTAGTGCTATTTCCCTGATCTCTGCTAAGCAATGCAGGAAGGTCATCTCTTAGACGGGGAATTTTGTCTTCTTTGTGATTCACTATCAGAATAAGAAAAATATCACAGCCACATCTAGGGTCTTTGCAGCTGACCTCTCCACACAGTAGAAGCAATTAGATAAGGTCGTGGAAGAATACTTGGATATCTT
Organism: Picea sitchensis; assembly: GCA_010110895.2. Taxonomy (NCBI): domain Eukaryota; kingdom Viridiplantae; phylum Streptophyta; class Pinopsida; order Pinales; family Pinaceae; genus Picea; species Picea sitchensis. The sequence goes on along the minus strand of SNQJ01S0195546.1, from coordinate 6,542 downwards.
CTCCTCACCTACAGTGGTACCTCTACACTGTCAGGTCA
>SNQJ01S0195545.1:7004-17507 GCA_010110895.2 Picea sitchensis | reverse complement strand
GTGCGAGAGTGATTGTATTCAAGAGAGACAAGCTTGAGACCCAACTTGCTATACTCGGACCTCATCGGGGACATGCACTGAAAAAACGATCAAGAGCAGCCTGCTCTTATACCACTGATCCGGATTATTTTCGGCACGAAATGAGATCAGAGATATAATAAAGAAATGCACAGAGATATCGCAAATATTCAATAATAGAACATAAATGTATCAAAGATGCAACCATAAACACAGATATACAGTAATACATGATTTCTATTAATGAAAGAAATGTACAAAGACTATAAAAATACAGAGTGAAAGACTCACTAGAATGGTGGCAGCTTATCTCTGAGAAGAGATGTGACGGCTACTCGCATTCGCAAGAAGATGATTACAATGAGTCTCTGAAGGCCTTTTTACAATAAGAAGGAATTCCAAAAACCCTAGACATCCAAAAACCTAACCCTAGGAGATGAAGCGCCAAAAGTCATGTGGGCCCCGTTTGGGTAAGTGAGTACATCTACTTTCTAGGGTCATAACTTTTGCATACGATCTCCATTTTAGGCGTGTGATAGATCGTTGGAAAGGTATCATCGACAAGATTCATTTGGGGTATCAATCATGACTTTGGCTATCATTGAGAACCTCTATCTCAAAAAACCTTCATTTGGACCCTCAAAATGGCCCCGGAAGTTAAAACCTGCTAAAAATAGTAAATTGCCAGAAAATTGTTTTGAGCCATTTGGAAAAGGTGGGTGGCCACCGATATCCACCTGGATCATGCAATGTCCATCCAGATATGTATAGACTAGTGGTTCAATCCTGAGATTGCTAGGACACTCGCTTCCATGAATAATACATCCATAATTAGTGTCTCTGAGACCAAGAAACGATCTAGTATACAAGTTATGTGTTGATACCCTGACCTTATGTTCATCCATGTAAATTCCCCATTGTTTTTTTTCTATGTCTATTAGACCTAGTTCCTTAATGGTCTCTTTGAATTCATCATAATCACATTCTAGCCGAAGGATTCCCCCTATTTTCTCTTCAAGTGAGACAATCATGTTGAATTCCCCCCCAAGAACCCAACGACATCCTCTGGTGATGTTGCTTATTCATTTCAGGATTTATTAGAAGTCTCACTTATCATATTGGATGGGGGGTTTGTATACGTTGGTGATGATCCCCTCTTTTTTTGGCCCTATTTCTCTATATTCTGTTGAGATTGTCCATCTGGTTGTTAGGAAGCCTTCTAGGATAACTATAAATGGATTCCATAGGATGGATTTTCCACCAGGTTTCCCTATAGAATATGTATGAATGGTTTTGTCTTACTTCTATCATTGTGTTATAATTCGATCCATCTCCGAGCTAGAGCATTTTGTTTCCTGTAGGAGTAGTATATCTGGAATTTCTTCTATTATACGGGATTGTAGAAGCCTCTGATTTCTTCTCCATTTTAAGCCTCTTATATTCCAAGATATGACCTTCATGAGGAAGAAGGTGTGGGGAGGGGCGAGAAGTTATCGAAGATTAATTGGATCTAACCAGAATTAACCTTGAAATTGCATACCTCGTTCATGAGCTACTGAGTAGAATTGCGACCTCGTTTCTTTTCGTCCTTAGCTTTGTTCTGATTTTCTTTAAGGTGGTATCATAGGATGATGAGACCTTTGTTGGCCCTAGATATTTATCCTGCAGTGGAGTCCAAGTATACCTTGTGTACCTTTCGACGTTGGTCTGGAGGTATGGTATATAGTTCCTTCCTTTGATATGATTTTTCTAGGTTAACTAGATCTAACCCTACTAGTTATCACTCATCCAATTATATTTCCATGTCCCCTCCCTCTTCTATTTGTTTTTCACATACCCCATATGTGATTTCTACTGTAGTTTTGATCTGTTTTAGTATTGGTCCTTCTAGAGGGATTATTTTGGCCTTTACCAAATGATTACCTTGTGAGACTTGTGCTTCCTGAAAATCTTCAAGCAGTTGATTAAGAAGTTCAAATAAATTGTTGTTGCTTGGGGTTTTATCTTTATTTGATGCATGTTTTTATGTTCCTTACATGTGTCTCACTGATGTTGTCACAAATCCATATTTCATCTTCTCATTGGTTCCTGGATCATGCTTGACTGGATTGTTAATAGGGCATTCCATAAATAGGTGTCCATGCTCATGGCGCTTGTGACATATAAATGGGATGTGTTCATAATCAATTGTTTGGCTCCATTATGTAGATTTTAACCTTGTACAATATTTACTACAAACATATTTTCAGTAAAAGAACAGAAAAGATACAATGGAAAGTACAAACATTACACATAGATTTTTCCCCTGGAAACCCAAACTAGGAAAACCATCATATTATATATTCATTCATAATGATACATTGTTTACAATACAATATAAATATAGGAGCTAGTGATATCCAAAACCCTAACCCAATGAACTAGATTAGTCAACAACCCTAATTCCTTAACCAAAAATAGAAAACCATCGGCAAAAAAACCATGTACCCAAAAACCGCCCAACAATGGACACGAAAATCAAGGCAACATGAAAAATGAGGAAACATTGTGTCACGTTTCTCGAGGAAAAAAACATTTCTCGGGGGCAATGCTCCCGAACCCACGTGCGGGGGGATTTCTCCCCCATGCACCCCCCCTCAAACCCCCTTGCGCACCCGTCGCAATGAAGACACTGCTACTCGTGAAAATAATATAACACATACCCAACATTCTCCCACTTGTTGTTTTCATTGCATACATGGGATTACAGGGCTAGATAGTCAACAATCCAGGGCAGCAATTCCCATGGATCCTCTACACCAAGAGAACTTCTCAGTGCTCACAGATTTTGTTAATGAATGTGCAACATTCTTCGAAGTGTCCACCTTCATCAGCAATACTTTCTTTTCTTCAACCATGTCTCTCACAAAGTGATATTGAATATCAATATGCTTTTTCTTTGAATGATAAGAGGGGTTCTTCACTAGAAAAATTGCACTCTGACTGTCACAATCTATCCTTACAGCTTGTTGTACCAACCCAATATTTGAACACAATATTTGTAACCATGTTGCTTCCTTACTTGCATGAGTGGTTTCCATGTATTCAACTTATGTAGTTGAAAGTGCCACTATAGCCTGTCTTTTGCTCATCCACTTGTATATCTCTTATGATCCAGTTCTCCATCTCAGTCTACATCTAGAAATCCATATATAATGTATATCCAACACTTTTTCCAATCCCAGTCTTCGTTTGTAGCACAATCCATACCTGGAAATGCCACGCAAATACCTAAAAACCATTTTTACTGCTCTCCAATGCTCCTTCCCTGGTTTTGACATATACCTGCTCAAAACTCCCATTGCATGTATAATGTCTGGTCTAGTACAAACCATTGCATACATCAAGCTGCCAACTGCACTCGCATATGGAACACAAGACATGTCCTACTCCTCTTCATGTATCTTGAGACACCGATCCACAGATAACTTTACACCAACAGGAATGGGAACCTTGACCAATTTACATTCCTGCATATTAAACCTCTGCAATATTGTCTTGACATATTTTCTCTGATTTAACCAGAGTTTTCTCTTTTTCCGATCTCTTTTAATTTCCATTCCCAAAATTAAATTTGCAACACCGAGATCCTTCATGTCAAATTTAGAGGACAATTGATTTTCCTGATGAAATATATCCAAGTATTCCTTGAGAATTCATCTATAAATGATACATAGTACACAGAAAACATCACAGTGAACTAGGTGTAAAATTCATTCTGCCCTCATTGCACTAGAGGAGAATCTTACCCGATTTTTCTTCCCATATACACAATGTTCACAAAAATCAAAATCCAGAGAACAGTTAGACATACCTTCAACCATAACTTTATCGTGTAGTAGTCGAAGGCCTTCTCTCCGATATGCCCCAGTTTTTGATGCCACAACATAACCTTTTCTCCAAAGACTGTAGAATTTATTTATTCTTCAACTGCAATATTAGGAACAATGGATCTATTACACCCATCACTAATAGTGCTTTCTTGCAGCTTATACAAAGTTCCAAACCGAACTCCCTTCAACAACACCATTTCTCCTCGAACCATCCTATAGGTTTCTTTTTCAAATATTGTTTTTACCCCTCCATCATCCATTTTTCTTACAGAAATCAAATTTTTGGCCAAACCTGGGATGTGAAAAACACCAGGAAGTATTCTAATCTTTCCATATTTGAGCCTCAACTTGACGTTTCCTCATCCTATGATTTCGGTTGTCGAATCCTCACCTAGGAAAACATTACCTCCACCATACCTTTCATATTCATAGAACCACTCCCTATGGAGATTCATATGAAAGGATGCACCTAAGTCAACCAACCATGCCTCATGATCTACATGTGTTCTTGAAGAATCCAAGTACACATCGCCTCCTTCTTCCTTGGAGGTATTTTCTTCTGTATAAGGAGATTCATCAAATCCCTTCCTTTTCTCAACTTTGGATCTACACTACTTCTTGTAGTGCCCTTCTTTTCGACATATCCAACATACCTTTACAAAATTTCTAGGAGATTTAGATCTACCCTTAGACTTAGATCTCCCACTTGAGAACTTAGATCTATTTTATTCATGGGAGTGTCCTCTTACAAATAATGTGTTTGTGCTTTGTCCTTCCATATTCTTCCATCTCATCTCCTTCAACAACAAGGATGAGACCACTTCATCAAACTTTAAGGAAGTTGTATTACTACCTATGGCCACAACTAGACTATCCCACGAGTCTGGTAAAGAACACAGTAAACTGATACACTTATCTTCATCTGAAATTTTAATCTCAACAGATACTAACTGACTTACCACAGTATTGACGGTATTCAAATGCTCTTCCACCGAGTCTCCATCTCTCATCCTCGAGTTATGCAGCTTCTTTCTTAGGAATAGTTTATTTACTAGGGACTTTGACTGATACAACTTCACCAACTTATCCCATAAATCCTTGTTTGTAGCTTCCTATGACACATTCAGTGATATTGAATATGAGAGCCACAGTCGAATTGTGGTCTTCGCCTTCTGATCTAACTTTTTCCAGTCATCTATTGAAGTTCTTGTAGGTGTAGTACCTGGATCTATTGCTATCCATTGACCTCTTTCCACCAACAGATATTCCATATTGAGCTTCCACGGATCAAAAATTTTCCCATTAAACTTCTCGATCTCCATTTTCGAATTTCTCACCATTTATTTTCACCTGAAAAATCAATACCACAGATCTCCCACTATAACAAGGATTATCACGGTCTTAAGCCAAACCCTTGACCACAAATGCATCCCCCTGAAGACAACAAATCTCTGATACCAAATGTATATTTTAACCTTGTACAATATTTACTGCAAACATATTTTTAGTAAAAGAACAGAAAAGATACAATGGAAAATACAAACATTGCACAGAGCTTTTGCCCCTGGAAACCCAAACGGGGAAAACCAACATATTGTATATTCATTCATAGTGATACATTTTTTACAATACAATATACATATAGGAGCCAATGGAATCCAAAACCCTAACCCAGTGACCTGGATTAGTCAACAACCCTAATTCCTTAACCGGAAATAGAAAACCATCGGCAAAAAACCATGTTCCCAAAAACCGCCCAACAATGGATATGAAAATTGAGGCAAAATGAAAACGACGCAAAAATGTGACACATTTCCTTAGGAAAAACAAATTCTTAGGGGAGCTTCCAACAAACCCCCGCGTGGGGGGATTTCGCCGCACTGCACCCCACCTCAAACCCCTCTACGCGCCCGGTGCAATGCATACATTGCTACTCGTGCAAAGATTATAACACATACCCAACACATTCTTCATCTTGGTATTCCAGATCTATTGAGCAAGGTAAAGGTTTTGAGATATTGAGATAGACACAGATTCTTGCATAGGACGTGTACCTTCTTTGCTTAGATGCCTCATAGGATTTGACGTATCTCCTAAGGGTGTTTCCAATCCTTGCTAAGATTTATTCCGGACATAATCCTTGAGGGACAGAATATAGACGGTTCCAGACTAGTGCAAGGGAGAAATCCTTCTTTTCAAGATTGAATCCCTCTATCCAATATCTTAGGAAAGCCAGTTGAGTTGAAGAAATATGGCCCCCTATCAAAAGCCCTATCTATGTCTTCAATATTGAAGACTATTACTGTGAAGAATCCTTTTGATCCCAATTGAATCTCGTTGTGGCCTTTTAGTTTCCACCAGTGATGGATTCATTTCATCAGGTCTTTCTCTGATGGCCACAAGCCAAGAAGTTTTTCGATTAAGGCGTGATCCCTCATATATTGTTTGTTCTCTTTGACTCTAATGGTGATAACTATGTAACATAGGGTTGTCAATGCTTGTGCAAGGCATTTACCTGGTTCCCACATTCGAGCCACTTTCGTATGGGAGGACTCGAGGTCAATATCCATGGTTTTTCCTTTGTTTTATCCATCAAAATAGGTTGAGGATTTGATATGAGGTGGGAGCTCAAAAGGCGACGTCATGTTGAACCTCCTCCATCCTTCACCACATTCACATCTCGGTAGGAGAGGGTTCATACCCCTCCTTCAAATGCCTCCCTAGATTTTTAAGGCCTAATTTCGATTGTTGATTCACTTGAAATCAAAAGGAAGGCTATTGGGAATCCACTCCGTACACATCAGTTTGAAACCCTCACAGGAACCCTGGTTTGCAGAGTTTTCCAAACTTGTTATATATTGTCAAGTGATTTGGTGGGAAATATTATGATGAACCTAATATGAATAAAAGGTAATCAAGTTCGACTCTGAGGGATCAACCCGACCTATCACAAACAAAAAAAAATTCTGCTACATAGGCCATCATCGGAGGACTTCAAGGGCAGACATGGAACATGGTTCTTGGGACAAGTCTTCCACAATAATGTAGTTATGGGTGGCCCATGAATTTGGATTATGTGGCATATGTCAAAAACTATTGTTAGGGACCTAACCTACTTAACCCCTCAAGTGGGTAGAATAATATATTTCCATGTAATAAAGGTTAATATTAATAAGTCCTAGCAATAAGGAGGAATAAGTCAAATGTAAGAAGACCTAATAGAAGCTTCCGCTTCAAGAAGGATCTTCCTCTAGATTTTTCTTTTGGATAGATAGATTTAGTATAAATAGGAATAGAGGGTATGAGAATTTTTGTATTGGATATTATGGTAATAGAGCTCTTCTCTACTGGAGGTTTCCCCCTTGAAGAGGCAAGTGAACATTTCTCTTAGTAATCAAAGTGTTCTTTTTGGTGTTATTCTAGTATTATTATGGTATTATTGTGGTATCGTTTTGGTTATATCATTGTTTCTCTGCCATTTAAAACTAATTATTTATGTTTTTCATACTGATTTATATCTGTAATACTACAAGTGGTATTAGAGCACATTCCTTGGTAGAAAATTGTGGGTTAAATTTTTTCAGGGTAGAGACATATTCTGACATCTTTAAGCTACAGATATATGTCGTTACATGCATAAACCTACAGTCGGGGATTCATACATGCAAGGAATACAAGTGGTACTTAAGAACACATTTGTTGTCCACCCTTGTAACCCCTGTTGGTACCCCTTCGAGTGGTAGAGGATCAGAAAACACTTGTATACGAATCGTTCTAGATCTCCTAAATCCCTACATAGATAAACCGATCGACCGCCTAACTGCTATAGTTCCACCGAGAACACACTCAGGAAGATACTCTCTAGTAACTGGGTAGTTGGGTAGTACAGCTAAGGGCACAGTCTATCCTCCTTAGTTGGTTCCCTGAGATATTGGGCCGAGTACTATTGTTGGACCCCACATGTATATCAGAGAGTTATAGCACATGACAAACCCTTGTCTATAGAACACTTGAATACCCTAACCCTTGGGAAGGAAACAGAAATAGAACAAACAAGATATATTGTCATGCTACGGTATCTTCTGCATTATGGTTGTGAAATTACTACACATTTCTTCCTGTTAAGCATTTGGGCATTTCGTCACTGTAGTATTCTTCAAGTCAAAGTATAACTCCGCAGGAGTAAAAAAGAAAAAAAGAAAAAAAAAAAAAACGAGTATAGTGGTCCCGCCAACACTTATTTTGGACCTATTCCATTGGATTCCCCTTTTCTCCCTAATCACAGTCACACCCTTCATTTTTAATCCTTTTTGTTTCAGTGGACCCGACCCATTCCCAGTTTCCCTATTTTACCACCTATTCCATTATATTTCCCTTCACACATTGATCGTCATTATACCTATCACTTCTAAGTCCTTTTTTTGTGGTCCCACCCACCCATTTTTCTCCTTACCTGCACTTCCCCTCTCCAAATGGCCACCACTCACAACCAAGAACTCCAAGATTCCATCAATCAAGCCCATGTCTCCATCAAACATATCACATCTCATATGGATTCTACCCATTCCTGCATTGACAAATTAGAGCACAAATTTAAAAACATGGAAGCCAACCTCACAACCCAATTTACCTCCCTCCAGTCTACTTTCAATCAATTTTTGAACCATCCTACGGGTCCTTCCTCATCAGACCAACTTGATGTTGTTGATTCCTCTCAATCTCCGCATTTTCAATCCAACTCCTTTCATCGTGAACCCTGTCTTCCCTGCGTAGAGGTCAATAAATTTTATGGCTCCAATCCTACAAGTTGGGTCACTCAAATGGAGCATTATTTTTCTCTGCATGGTATTACTGACGAGATGGCCAAACTTCACTATGATGTCCTCTATCTATATCCTGAACGCTGGAAATGGTGGAAATGGTGAAAAAATTCACGCCAGGGGTATATTGCCTGGACCCAGTTTGTTATTGATCTCTATGCCCGCTTTGATATTAATACCCACTATCTCGGTCATTTTACCAAGTTGAAACATTCAAGCACAGTGAAAGACTTCATCACTTATTTTGAGAATTTGTCCTTTCAAACAGAGGGAATGTCAGATGTGTTATTCCGTGAATTCTTTATCAGTGGTCTCAAGGATGAAATTCAATCCTGGGTTCTCATGGCCCTCCCTCCAACTTGGTTGGAAGCTACTCGACGTGCTAAAGAGGCCCAACAAGTTGTTTTTTCCAAGAACAAAAAACCCCTTTTTGTTCCTCACCCTCAACCCACTAATCCTAACCCCCCTGTCACTCCCCTCAAGGTCCAGAAACTAACACTAGTAAATTTGGGTCATTTTACAACGGATCTTTCGATGCTCTTGCGACATTATTTCATGGATATTGCAATGAATCTTGGGTCTCCCAAACGTCGCTTCACGTGTCGTGGGAAGTGTGATGAACCTGAAGTTTCCTCACAAGAGTGATGACACTAGGAAGTTATCACACAAGCAACAAAGAAGAGATATTGTCACACGAGCGATAAAGAAGGGGTATCAACACCAGGGCAACAAAGTAGGGAAATTTTTGAAATCTTGATAAGGAAGGGAAATCGTCGCAAGAGCAACTAGTAATGAAAATCATCGCAAGAGAGATAAGGTAGGGAGATCGTCGCACGAGCGAAAATATAGGGAGGTCATTGCAAGAGAAATAGTTTAGAGAGATCATCACAAGAGTGACAATATAGGGATGAATCAACTATCGAAGGGATCATCGCAAGAGCGACGAGTTCAAGAAATCTTGCGACAAAATTGCTATACAATTTTTCGTCGATTGTATATCAATTTCGTCGCAAGATTCCTTGAATTCGTCGCTCTTGCGACAACATATATTTATTTTATTTTTTTAAAATTGATGCCCTTATTCACAGTATGTTGATCATTGTTTTGTTTTTTTTGGTAAGTTAGAATATATATTAGAACCTGCTAAGCAGTCAAAGTTACAGCTAGCATTCTATCCCAAGAGTTTGTGGCAGCATTGCCCTGGTGGGAAACCAATGTTTCCACATGGCCATTAAGGTTCACAATATCCATGCAAAACTTGAAAAATTGTAAGAAACATAAAATTTAAAGTACTAGATCTAGAATGCCACGCAGGGAAAAAATCCTTTCTGCTAGACTGTCTATACCGAAAACAAAAAAATGAAATGAGATAAAACTATAAATTCCTATATCTAAGAAGTTGTGTAGGGAGAATAACTTGTGACTTATATTCTATGGAATCATTAAAACATGGGAAACATGAGCAAGAAGATCTATCCAGATATGGGGTCGAGCCTCTGCTTGTTCCTTCGGTCTTTCACGATGTCCCTTCCTAGTGCACCTGTGTCTGAAATAACTTTCCTGAGATCCTGTAGAAGAGTCAGCAAGAGCTCCTCATGATGAATCTGTTCTTCTTCCTTGTGTTGCATCTCTTTGATGGAACCATTGACATCCTCAATTACTCGCTTGATGACATCCAAAGAGTCCTTCAGATCTTCCTTCCCAATGCAATGGGTGCAAACAGGAGAGGGCGGAGGGGCTGGAGGTAAATCAAAGGTCGAGGCAGGGGAGTCGAGAGAGGAGAGGGGGGAAGA
>SNQJ01S0195543.1:0-17663 GCA_010110895.2 Picea sitchensis | reverse complement strand
CATCAACTATACACCTCATGTATGTGCCAACTCATCAACTACTTGTCTCAACCATGTACCCAACATGTACCTCAACCAAAAGCCCTCATCAATTTCATCATCCAAATATGATTTGTAACTTTTTAATAGACCTGGTGTATATGATCACATAATTGTAAACCTTCCTTAACTTTAACAACAATAGACTAGCATTTTCATCAAACTTTACTTTAGTCTCACTTGACTAATTTTGGATTAGTCAACAACCCTAACTTGAAATAATCATAACTATGTACCTGTACTGAATAAAGATATGAAAATAGTATGCATTGTTCTTCAGTGTCTTTTATGCAATTCCTCCAAGTTTCATTGCTTGGAACCTCTCAAAAAAGGAGTTATAGAAAAAATGACATACCTTGTTGAATTTTGGCTTATTCTAGAGAGCGAACGTGCAGAGCGTGCCCCACACAGAATGTTTGTTTTATGGATCTGAAAATGGTACAAAAATGACTACAGACTATAATCTAACCAAAACATTTGGTCTTACTGAATTTGGATCTGTTGTGAAGAATTTATGACATTTTTACTCGAAACGCATGTTTTAGACTAGTTTCAGGACTAGCCACAAACCCTATTTTCCACAAAGTGTAACTCCAAAAATAGAACGACCCACAAGTTGAAATTTTATCACAAATACTTGGATATGTTTCCTCAACGACATCCAGATTTCATGGTCTGAATCATTCTGGAAAAAAAATTATTGCGAAAATGATGAGATGACCTATAAATAACATACCTTAGAAAACATCATCAAAATAATTTATCCTCCCTTGAATTTTGGCCTTCTCTACTTCACCTTCCCTCTGAAATTCGCCTTAGATATCCTTTGGTTACCTCATTCACTTGTAGATATTCAATATGCTCGAGTGTAATTAAAATGAGAGACCCTTTCCTCTTATTTATACTTTTATGTAGCTTCCTCAAGGGGTTACCTTCTAAGCATCTTAAACTACTTTCGTTATTTTAGGGCTAACCCTCTTCTAACCACTTGTCCACTTAGTAATTTCTCCATTAACTTTATTATTTAAATAATGTATTTTGTATCCACTTTGACTTATAGTACAGGCATCACTTCACTTTATTATTTAAATAATTTCTTCTTTGCAACCACTTTGACTACTTTGACCTTTTGGGGCTTCTAGATGACTCATGAGGGTTCTCCAACTTCACATGGCCATAACTCTCTAACCGTGAGGAGTTATGTGAAGTTCCACATACCACCGAAAATGGAATGACATGTACTATCCATATAGAATATTATTACCTTCAATATATATTAAAACTCATACCATTATACTTCAAACAAACTTGGCTCCAATTTCACATGCCCATAACTCTCTAACCGTGAGGAGTTATGTGATGTTCCACATACCACCAGAAATGGCATGACATGTAATATCCATATAGAATAGTATTACCTTAAAATATATTAAAACTCATACCATTATACATCAAACAAACTTGGGTCCATTACCCAAACCTTTGTGTTACCGAAATTCACTACCGGACTTTCTTCAAGGGTTGACATCAATGACAACCAACCCAAATAATCAACAAATAGATCTATATATGATGAATTTAATAACAATAGACATGAATATACTTGAATGCATAGACATGAGAGGAATAGGCCAAGTTATGTATTAATGGAAATCCAACAAAATGGAAGCACTTACAATATGAAGTTTGGCATTGCAACAGCTCCTCTAATCTCTCCTTTCCAACCCCTTAGATCTCATGAAATCATAACTATGATGATCTTAATTCTTCCTCCATTTTACCCAAGAATGACCTCCATTACATAGGATTTTGAGGCATAAAAACCTTGGTATATTTTGGGAAGATGATTGAGGATTTATCTCCATAAGTTGGTATTTGGCTTATCAAATGAATATTGAATTTTCCTAAGATAGATCCAAGAGATATGAATCAAATCCTTGACCTAAACAAACTTAATATTTAGGGATATTTCCCTTAGAAAAAGGTGGAATAGTTGCAACCTCTTCATCACTCCCATAACACTAAGAAAATGGTGATGATATCACTCCCTCATAACTGAGCAATGAGAGATGACAATATTTCATCACTACCTATACATGGACAAGGGAGAAATGATACTCAAACAAGGTCAAAATATCAAGGCAAAAAGTAGCATTTCAAACTCCAAATGATGTATTTCTCATCAATCATGTCTAGGGAACATGACAAGTACCCCCACGTGATGATAAAGTTGTGACATTTAAGTGTGACACTTAGTAGAATGTGATACATAAGTGTGACACTTAGTAGCGCGACAAGTCGATACTTAGTACAATGTGATACATAAGTGTGACGCTTAGTAGAATGTGATACATAAACAAGACACTTAGTAGTGTGAGAATTTTATGTGTAACGCATGTGTATTATCAATTCACATGCCAACATTCTAGGTATCATCAAATAATAGACCAACAATATCATTGTGGATGCTTTTCCCAAACCGCATTAGACTGAATAACCTTGGCCTTTTCAAAACTTTTATCTAGTAGAAAATATCAAAACTCCATAATAAAGCATTGATCCTAATTCTATGGGCAGGGTGACCTCATCATGAGAATCAAATGGTGGAATGCTCCAATGTTTTGATCTTAAATCTGTGGGAAGACCTAAAGAATGTGTCATGAAGCCCAAGCTCCAAGGATCGATTTTGCTGGAAAATAACTTTTTCAACATGTGGATGCAATTAACTCCAAACGACATGGTTTTAGCACATTGATTCTAAGATCATAAATATGGATGATCTAGCCAAGTAGATTCTCCTATTCTTGGAGCTTGGCCAAAGAGTTTTATTCTGGTATTGTTCTTACAGGTTGCTCAAACGATGATTTTGGCAACATGAGAAGGGTTGAAACAATAGGTTGAAAATGCTTAAGATGGGTCACATCACTGTGTTAAATCACCAAAAATCACCTTCACATCTACCTAGAAGTAAAAGGGCTAGACTTTGACTTGATTATAGTCTTGATTATGTGACAAAAGATACATAGTATAAACCCTCTATAACAACACCAACAACCATATTATCACCTCTTTATGTTGATCTTGTTGATTATATATCAAGTTGAAAAATATATTCCTTAAATTGTTGCCTCAACCATAATATAGATAGACCTAAATAGTGTTGTAGGCAATATTCTTTCTATGGGTTTGCAGGCTGAAATAATGCACTTTGCATGCTAGAAATTATGCATCAATATTGTGAGTTTAAACACAAAGGTATTACCCTTCTGATGTTGTAGTTGATTTATCGAAACAAAATTGTTTGTTCCCTTCTTGATGTAAATAAAGCATTCAAATTTCTTATGTAGTGTATAGCATGCTATAGATAATCCTCCAAACGGGGAATTTCTCGTGCTGAGAATAGACTTCCATATCAATAATCCTTCAAGCCTTTATAAGGGGCTAACATATAGATGAATCAAACTACAAAATAAGGATCCATTCCAGATTAACTAAGTTTTGGATATATCAATCTTGCAAATATTGTTTGGCCTTATTGAAACTATTTCCGGGTCATCCAAAACTTGATGAAGGAAACCTTTAACAAAAAGTCTTCTTAGTGTTCAACTAAATTCCATCTTCACATCTTGTAATGCTAGAAAAAGTGCCTCAAAATGACATGTTTTTTGAGGGGTAACAAGATCCATTTGTAATATTTTCTACTTGTTGATAGAATCTCCTTCTTCCCCCTCCCRCATTTACTTGTGTTGATTTAAAGTCTCTTTCTGTGTTATTTTGTGTTCATTGAATCTTGCAAGTAGGTCTAGAAGGGATTTTKCTTTTCCTTAGAAATGAAATATAAGGTTTTTTTTCTTGTACAGATATTTTTCCTTGTCTTATGTGCTAGAATGTTGGAGTTGGACTTTATCTTATTTCTCATCAATTCAAATTTGGACAATCCATCAAGGAGAACATGTTACAGTGTCCTCTCTTCCCTTCCTCTCTCAAATCCCTAGCTAGATTTCTTGCTTCCTTAATTTAGCAATGTAAAACATATTTTCTTGTCTATCACTAGTATACCAATATACTAGTAGGGATCAAGTAGTACAACCATACTAAAATATTCCTTCAACAAACATATCAAACTTTAATCATAGAGAATAGTCACATAGAACATTGTCTAATTTATTTTCTCACAGCTTGAAACATAACTATATGTCAAAAAGACAATAAGTTTATCCATGTGTGTGTATGCTTGTTCTAAAAAGATAAAATGAAGGCATGCTTACATTCAAATTCCTGTCCGACGATTCAAAACCATTGGAGGCAACTTCTGAGCCTTGATGCAATATGGTTAGACGACAATCTTCCTTTTCATAATCAATATCCCACTTGCTTAAAGTGAAAAATAATAATAATAATAATTATTATTATTACTACTACTACTACTACTATTATAGGAAGACTCTTTTCATTTTTAAAATAAGGCATTTATTTTCTTGGATGAAGAAAGGAACTTGAAGATAGTTCAGGGTATTCCAAGGGTAATAACCCTCAGAGAAGTTTCATCCTTGCAGCTAAAGAAAAGTTTCAAGAAAGGATGTCAAGTATTTGTAGCACATATGGAGGAGGCACGTAAGGGTAAAGTGCCAAATATTGAATATTATGCATTCCTAAAAGTGTTTGAAGATGTATTTAAAGAAATAACAAGGTTTCCACCCAAGAGAGATATTGATTTCTCCATCAACCTGATGCATGAAGCAACCCCAATATCCAAGACTCATTATAGGATGAAGTACACCAGAACTGAAGGAATTACAAATGAAACTTGAAGAACTTCTGAAGAAGGGATATATACACCCAAGTGTGTCACCTTGGGGTGCCCCAGTATTATTTGTAAATAAAAAGGATGGAACATTGAGAATTTGTATTGACTTCAGGCAGCTAAATAAGGTGATAGTGAAAAATGAGTATCCTTTGCCAAGGATAGATGACCTCTTTGATCAGCTGAAAGATGCAAAAATGTTCTCTAAGATTGGCCTTAGATCAAGTTCTCATTAGGTGAGAATTAAAGAATAAGACATCAACAAGACAACCTTCTGAACAAGCTATGCCCATTATGAGTTCACAATGGTGCCATTTGGGTTATCAAATGCACCAGTTGTCTTCATTTGTTTAATAAATGGTATTTTCAAAGAATACTTGGATAAGTTTGTCATTGTATTTTTGGATGACATACTTATTTACTCAAAATCTAAAAAAGAGCATGAGAAGCACTTGTGGATGGTTCTACAAGTATTGAGAGAACATGGGGATGTATGAAAAGTTGAGCAACTGGTCATTTTACCAGAGGAAGATTCATTACTTGGGTCATATAATTTCATAGGAAGGAATAACAGTGGCCCCGGAGAAGATAAAATCCATTGAAGGATGGACAACACCAAGGAATTTCTCAAAGGTG
The DNA here is from genome assembly GCA_010110895.2 of Picea sitchensis. NCBI lineage: Eukaryota > Viridiplantae > Streptophyta > Pinopsida > Pinales > Pinaceae > Picea > Picea sitchensis. The sequence continues at coordinate 12,184 of SNQJ01S0195543.1, read as the reverse complement.
ACATATTTCATGGGACTTGTGGGGTATTATAGAAGGTTTATTGAAGGCTTCTCCAAGATTTCCCACCCAATCACATCTTTGCTAAAAAAGGGTGTGATATTTGAATGGATTGTTGATTGTGAAAGAAGATTCCAACACTTGAAGTATTTATTGACAATTTCTCCAATATTAAGGATTGTTGATCTGAATGAATACTTCATTGTATGAATGGATGCTTGTAAAGAAGGGCTTGGGGGAGTCCATAGTCATAATGGGCATGTGGTATGCTACAAATCAAGGAAATTAAAAGAGCATGAAAGGCACTATGATACTCATGATATGGAATTAAAAGTCATAGTCCATGCCTTGAAGATATGGAGGAAATACCTCATGGGAAAAATATCTGAGTTGAGGACATACCATAGTGGTCTAAAATATTTATTTGGGCAACCAACTTTAAATGTCAAGCAAAGCAGATGGATGGAATTCATTAGCGAATATGACTTTGATATAAGGTGTATCAAAGGTAAAGAGAACAAGGTGGTCGATGCACTCAAGAGGAGGGTGCAAGAGATGCATGTTACAACCATTAGCATGTATAAATCATATTTGAATGACAAAATTTTAGAGGCTGCAAAATCAGATCAACAGTACATGGAAATAAAGGAAAATTTTCAGCAAGTTAATTTGTAGCAAAAAATTGAAGACTATAAGTTGGAATAGGATGAAATTTTCATGTACAAAAGAAGAATTTATGTGTCAAATTCCCAAGAATTGAAAAATATAATATTAAAAGAAATGCATAATGTGTCGTATGTTGGGAACCCGGGTTACCAAAAAACTATTACAGCTATCAAGAGCCAATATTATTGGCTGGGTATGAAGAAAGAAGCAACTGATTTTTTTGTCAGGTGCTTGGAATGTCAAAAATTCAAGGCTGAGAAAATACACCCAGCTAGTTTGCTACAACCATTACCCATTCTTGAGTGGAAATGGGAAGTTGTCATAATGGATTGCATCACTAAGCCGCTTAGAACTTCCAAGCAACATGATTCCATCATTGTAGTGGTGGATAAGCTTACTAAAATTTCCCACTTTATTTCAATAAAGCTCACTCACAAGGCATCTAACATTGTTGACATTTATATGAGAGAAATTGCTAGGCTACACGATGTGCCTAAGACAATAGTATCTGACAAAGATCCCAAATTTACATCAAATTTTTGGAAAGGATTATTCAAAGGATTTGGAACAAATCTAACCTTTAGCACAATGTATCCTCGAGAGTCAGATGGGAAAACAGAGATAGTCAACCAGGTGATCAAGAACATGCTAAGGATGTATGTGATGTATAAACCATCAAAATGGGAATATTATTTTCATTTGATTGAGTTTACTTATAACAATGGGTATCAAGAATCTCTAAATATGACCCCATTTGAGGTAATTTATGGAAGAAAGTGCAACACACTAGTGAGTTGGGACAACCCAACAGATAGAGCAGTGGTTGGACTAGAATTACTCGGAGAAATGGAAGAGAAAATGGTGAAAATAAAACAGAACTTAAAGGTTGCCTAAGATAGGAAGAAAATTTATGTTGATAAAGGTCGAACTCACAGATATTTTAAAGTGGGTGACCATGTGTTCTTGAAAGTAAAGGCCAAGAGAAGTTCCCTGAAGTTGGGAAATTGTTCAAAGTTGGCAGCACGATATTGTGGGTCATATCAAATCTTGGAGATGATTGGTCATGTTGCATACATGCATACACTACCTACATCGATGTGTATTCTTAATGTATTATGTGTAACTTTGATTAAAAAGTGTGTACCTGATTTTAATCATGTCATTGATTGGAATGTGATTCAGGTGGAGCAAGAAGGTGACTTCTGAGTTCAACCGATGTGCATATTGGATCGAAAATTCAAGTCGCTCTGTAATCAATCAATATGACTGGTAAAGGTCTAGTGGACCTGTTACAATCCTGAGGATGCTACCTAGGAACATGAGGATTCCATGTGGGAAGAGTACCCACATATTTTTGCATATTTTTTTATTGTACTTATGTATATAATGCATTGAGGATAGTGCATAAATAAGGGGGAGGGGAATGTAATACCCCTATGCCAAACCCCAATTGTAATGTAAATGTAAATGTACATATAGGATGGTGAGATAGGACATTTTGGACCAGAGTGCCTTTGTATATATGTGTTTTGAGGCCATATTGCATATGTGGTTATTAGGATGGAGAGCTTGGATGTTAAAATGTTGGTGAGCCTAACTTTGTAAAATGTAATCACACTTATATTTTAATGAAAACACATCATTGTTGCAGATCATCCAGACAAAAGAGTATGGGGGAATAAACTCCACTAGAATGGGAAATTGGGGGGGGATAAGAGTCTAGGAAAGGGTCGAAGCTAAGGGAGCTTAAGCCCAAAGGAATATTTTATTATTATTATTCCTAAAGTTTCAAGTCTAAAGTATGGGATAATCATTTTTATCCTAAGTCTCTAAGGGGGAACGTATCACCATGTGGTGGGTCCATGTGGGGGGGCATGTAGTTCCCAACATGAAAAGTGTCAAGATGGGAACATGAAAAAAGTTTGGATGGACTTTATTTCATTGGATATTATTCATTCATCATTGTCACCATCACTACTCCCTTTCAACCGTACTTTCATGTTGTCATCATTTGTACTTGTACCAAGGAAAGATTTGGAGTTGTGGGAAACCAATAATATGGGAATTGGGATGAAGAGGTCAGCTTCCAGTCCCATGAGTATATTGAAGAAACAAGTTTCCAGGCCCATGAGCATTCTCTCTAGGTGAGATAACTATTTGGGATTGATTCCCAAGGTGCCAAGCTGCAACTACAGGGCTCTGAGACTTCTTGTTCGACCTATGGTTTAAGCCCCAGAATTAAAGTGGGGAAACTGAAGGACTGTTGGGTAGAGAAGGGGCACACTTCTTGGGGTGGGACAAGCATGTGGGGAATGATGGACTATAGGATGTCTACTAGAGTTGGCTCCTAAGTCTGAATTTTTTTTGGTGTCTTCGAGACCTTAGCCTGGTTGAAGATTCCTTTTCCGAGGTGGAGTTTTATCCCCAGCTCGGGGGTGACCTACTGCTAAAGTCTATGAGAACCAAATTCTAAGGCTGGGAGTAAAATCTGAGGTTTTCATGTAGTCGATGTTCCTTTTTACAAAATATAAGTGTTTATTATGTATTTGATTTATGTGTTGTGTAATTATTTATGCACTTTCCTACATGGATTTTCCTGTATAATGTTGTTTATGCTTATTTGTTATTGTTCTGCATAGTTCTTTGTATATGCAGAGCATTTTATTGAATTAGATAGGTATTAGAGTTGGGAAATTTCATGTGGAATTTCCCAACTCAGGGTTGGGGATGCTACAATGTGGAGGGCAAAGGCTTCCTAAGCCAACCATGGTCCACAATCAGTACCAACATGGTCTAGTACAAGGTACCAAACCTCAGTAGCACTCCAACTTATAGTCTCTCATTTCCCATCATCTTGCACAACCCAAGTTAGTGTTCCCCCTTCTTCGCACTGCGGTCCCTCAGGTTGCACCACTTCCCTTCCAAGGCTCTAGCATAGGTCGAGCAGAAATTTTTAGAGCTCAATGGCTCCAGGAGTTCCAGTTGCCCTCAGAGGTCTTTTGGTACCCTCTAGACCTCACACCGTGGAACCTATCTCCACACTTCTCCTTTCAGGGATCCATCCTTCTCCAAGGCAACCCAAGGATAAGTGTACACACACCCAGATCCACCTAGGATCCATAGGGTAAAATATGTAGTCTTTGATCACCATATTCCCCAGAACAATTCTTGTAGTCAGCATTGTAAGAATGGAGTGAATGAATTGAGAATTACACTGAATCCCCCCTTTAAATATACATGTGCTCTTTTAAAGGCGTCGAGCATTATTATATTATATTATAATATAATATAATAATATTATTCCCTTTAAACATGCATAAAGGCTTAGAGCATTATTATATTATATTTGTCTTAGCCCCATCGGATTAAGCCCCCTTTACCTATCATTTATCCCCCTTCCCACTCATGGAGTCTTATCCCCCATACTCTTTTCATCCTAAGGTCTGCAGATGTGGTGTAATTTTTATTAATTAGTGCATATATACAATTTATAATACAAGCTCTCTAGCCTTTGATCATATTTACATGCACTCCATCTCAAACATACCGGTTCACCATCCTAAGTATCATTTGTACAATATATTTACAATCTGGGGATCAAGTTGGGGTATTACATTCCCCTCCCCTTATTTATGCATTGTCCTCAGTGCATTTATAGACACATGTACAATCAGAGTTCTTCAAAATTCACTTTGATCTTCTTGTCCAATATGCACACTAGCTAAACTTGGAAGTTTCCTCCGTGCTCCACCTTTCTTGATGGTCAAACTGACATAGTCATCATCATACCTATAAGTAAAACACAGGAATAAAATAATTAGTACATGCAATCAACAAATTCATGTACATTCTAATAAATAGTTCAACTGATAGAATAAAGTTGAGGATATCCCTTTTAGTCGACAGGTGAATCCTTTGAGTTCCACTAGCTGCCTGGAATAAGGCCCATTAAAGTATTCATTGCTTGAGGGATTAAGAATTCTTTCAATTTACAACACCTTGTTTCTACCCAAGTTCAGAGTATATGTCTTCCACAATGCTCACACATAATTTTACAAGAATAAATTATAGATGCATGAAGCCACCTTATGAAAATAATCCATCCACAAACACCTGAGTTGGTTCAATGCAAATTCCTTCCAATAATACTCCACTAAGTGCCATTCAACATTGAATGGCATGTTACACTTCCATAATGGTCCACCAAACCAATGTTCTTCCACCTCCATGGAGTATGTTCTCATTGATTGACATCAACTATAGATGACAAAATACTTACTCTTTCACCATTTCCACTTAGAGCATTGTTTTCAATCTTTGCATTTTGTTGCTTCAAGCCAACCTGGCCCACAACTTCAGAAACAATCATCTGATCGATGCTTTCTATCATTTTTTGATGCCTTTATGCTTCTTTTCCATGGTGGCAATGGGAAATCCTTCCAATGTCACCTAGAACAAAGACATACCATCCAAGGTCATTATCCAATTCATACACATTCTCACTGCTAGTAGAAGGAATAACACCCGATATTTCATTAGAAAAATATCAATGCAATGGAACACTGTAATGCATCAATATCCATACAGTATCAATGAGGTTATCTATTTTCTTTCAATTCATAAGAGGATTTGGTGGGAAGATGTTTGTTCATTTTTTTGATCTCCTAGGTAAGGTTTTTATTTTGGTTAGAGATGCCAACAATGTTGATGCTTTTACATATTCAAAACTAGTCTTAGTTCTAGCAACAATGAATAAGAACTTTGATTCTTTTTTCTCCTTGTACATATTTTGTTTGTGCATATTTCTGCCTTTTGTACATATTTTATGTTTAGTCTAAGAAGTATTTTCTCAAAAAAAATAAACCACTCCAATACAAATCTGGCAGAGAAAGACTACCTTGAACTCAATATATGTAGATTTACCCCATAAGAACAATGCATTGGCACGAATTATCATGACCCTTTGTGAAGAAAGGGAGATGAATAGTACAAGGATTTCATTTTTAGTGTGCTTCCAAGAATAAAACCATGTCATCAACACTAGCCACACTGAGAGTTGAAAAGAAAGACTACAACATCACAACTCTTCTATGTTATCATTGAAGCTCAACACAATGAATTTTGTATTTTTCCACTATTATACCTTGCGGTAGATATATCTGAAAATTAGTACTTTCACATTGGAATACATCCATTTCCATATTTCTCAACATACATAGAGGGTCTCATTGGAACTGTCAAATTACAAATGTGTAGCCTTGGGTGTAGATAAATTATTTTGTTGCCCTCCATTTCAAGTCTTCTTCTTTCTTTGGATCTTACTTTTGCTTGCACCTTTGGCTCCTTTCCTTCTTTTTTTTATGTTTATCCAGATCCACCTCTTGGGAAATTTGTTTCTCGTCTTTAAACTTCTCATATCCCTCTTCTTTTGATTAAATTGAAACTTCCTCGTCCACTTGGTCTTGGTCTTGTTGCATATCAGAAAACACTTGTTGGGAATTTTTCTCTATTTTTTTAAGGGTGCTAACTGTGAGTCCCCCACAATTGATAGTGCTTGATTGTTTTCAACTTTCCTAGAGTTGTTTTCTTTTGATATTTCATCCTTACAAGTGGAACTACTGCAATTTATCTTCTCAGACCACATTTCCACTTCTTTGTCCCTTTTTTTCTTGGGAAAAATTCAAGTTGGGAAGTCAAATTATTTGAAACAATAGCTTCAGAGGAAGAAATATTTGGAACAACAACCTCATTATCGGAATCACAAGCATGTGCTTTAAGTACCAGTAATGTTGTTGGAGCAACCTTAATTTCTGCTTCTTCTTTTTTATTGTGTGCAGCACCCCCTGTTGAAACAAAAGTTGAGAACTAAAATTTTAATTCAGTTTGAGTTTCTACCTCTGTTCACCAAGAGATGAAAGTTGTGAATATGAATTATGCAACTTCATCTCCCTATTGAGCATACCTCTTTTTCAGATTCAATATTTTTTCTTAAGTAGGGATAGCATATCCTTCTTAATCATTGATAGGACAATTTGGTTGAATTCTCCTTTTCCATCTTTGTAGATGGATGAACAAAGGTCTTTCCATTTGTTAATGGAAAAAACAATGATGCTCAAGGTTTCATCAAGGTTAAAATTATAATACTTTCTTTTCCATTGTAGATATGAATCTTGCAACTTCGATGAAAGGTCTTCTTTCACAGATTCTAGTTCAAATAAAATAAAAATATATATCAAGGCTACTAGAAGTAAGAAAATTCTTCATGTTAGAAATATCAAAATTCTTTACTTGGTCTAAAGTGTCATCACTCATGAGGAGCGCCAACATAATTTGTTTTTCAATGAAAATTTTATCTTTGATCAAAATTTTCTCAATAACAAGTTGACCAAAGCTCTTAATTTTCTCTAAAATACCATTGCTCATAAGGAATACCACATTATGAGCATCAATCTTGAACCATATGTAGTCAAGATAATTTTTGAACATAATAATAATATTTTAGAGCATTATTATAATTATAATGAGCATAATAATAATAATAATAATTTTATTACATTATTATTATAATTATAATTATTATTTTATAATATGATACCAATATTATTATTATTATTAAATTATTATTATATAATAATAATATAACCATAATGCTCATAATAATAATCTTGAAACATATAATATCAATCTTCATAATATTATTGCTCATTATGAAAGTAATAGGAAGTACTTCCGGTTACATAATTGCTCCTCATGGGAAGAAGGAAGAATTTCCATCTACCAGCTTAAAGGAAAAGCATCAATGTGGTGGGACCAATTTGTGCAAGTGCAACACATTGATGAGAAGAAGCTTACTTGGATGGAATTCAAAAGGTATTTTCAAAAGAAATACTTAACCAGACATTACTACGATAAGAAAATGAAGGAATTATTTGAACTCAAGCTTGGGAGTATGACCATAGATGAGTATGAAAGGAGATTCGTAGAGCTGCTGAAATATGTTTCTTTCATCAAGGATGAACAAGTTAAGATTTAGAGGTACCTAAGTGGGATACCATTATTTATCAGTGACAAGATACAGTTTGATGATCCCAAGACACTAGAGGAAACCATAAGGAGGGATAAATACCTTTATGATCATCATAGAGGAAGACAAAATTTCCAAAATTATTGGGAAGACAAGAACAAAAGCAAGATGGAACAAAGGACGAAGGGGACCAAGCCACCATTCCTTAGAAATAATTCTCATAGGAAAATAGCTCCTAAGGAACCAAGAATGACTGAGACAATGGGGAAAAGACCAAGGCAACCACCTATTTAATGTTAGGGTTGTGGGGGAGACCACATGTACAGAGATTTCCCTCATCGAGCCAAAAAACATTGAGGACTATTCATAATGTACAACAACCTAATATAGTGGAAGACATGGGCAGAAATATACCAAGGATCTATGAAGCCCTGGATAAAAAGCAAGTTGAATTCGAGTCTCACATGGTTGAAGTGGAAGGTAAGATCAACAACCAACCCATTGTTATTTTAATTGATTCAGGAGCTAGTCATATTTATCTAGATCCTAAGATGGTGGAAAGATTTCAATTGCCAAGAATCAAGCTTGGAAAACCTTGGTTGGTGTAGCTAGCTATAGGAGCTAAAAGGAAAATTAATGATATGGTTAAGGCATGTCCAATGGACGTGAATGGACTGAGCACAAGAGCAAATTTGAATGTCATACCTTTGGGTTCATATGATTTCCTAATCGGTATGGATTGTTTGGACAAGCATCATGCTATCCTAGACTATTAAAATAAGGAATTTACTTGCTTGGATGAACAAGGGAACTTGAATATAGTTCAGACTATTCCAAGGGCAGTAACCATCAGAGAAGTTTCACCCTTGTAGCTAAAGAAAATCTTCAAGAAAGGATGTCAAGTATAAGTAGCACATATGGAGGAGGAACCTAAGGATAAAGTGCCAAATATTGAAGATTATGTAGTCCTAAAAGAGTTTGAAGATGTATTTAAAGAAATATCGGGGTCTCCACCTAAAAGAGATATTGATTTCTCCATCAACTCGATGCCTGGATCAACCCCTGTATCTAAGTTTCCTTATAGGATGAGTACACTAGAAATGAAGGAATTACAAATGCAACTTGCATAACTTCTGAAGAAAGGATATATATATATATATGCCCAAGTGTGTCACCTTGGGGTGCCCCGGTATTATTTGTAAAGAAAAAGGATGGAATTTTTAGACTTTGCATTGACTTCATGAAACTGAATAAGGTGACATTGAAGAACAAGTATTATTTTCCAAGGATAGATGACCTCTTTGATCAGCTGAAAGATGCAAAACTATTCTCTAAGATTGATCTAAGATCAAGTTATCATTAGGTGAGAATTAAAGAAGAAGAAATCAACAAGACAGCCTTTAGAATGGGGCATGGCCATTATGAGTTCATAGTGATTCCATTTGGGTTGTCAAATGCACCAGTTGTCTTCATTTGTTTAATGAATGGTATTTGTAGAGAACACTTGGATGAATTTGTCATTGTATTTTTGAATGACATACGTATTTACTCAAAATCTGAAGAAGAGCATGAGAAGCACTTGCCGATGGTGCTACAAGTATTTAGAGAACATTAGTTGTATGCAAAGTTGAGCAAGTGCTCATTCTACCAGAGATAGATTCATTACTTGGGTCATATTATTTCAGAGGAAGGAATAGTAATGGACCCAGAGAAGATAAAAGCCATTGAAGGAGGACCAACACTAAGGAATGTCTCAAAGGTGATATCTTTCATGGGACTTGCAGGGTATTATAAAAGGTTTATTGAAGGCTTCTCCAAGATTTCCCACCCAATCACATGTTTGCAAAAGAAGGATGTGAGATTTGAATGGATTCTTTATTATGAAAGAAGATTCCAACACTCGAAGTATTTATTGACAAGTGCTCCAATATTAAGTATTGTCGATTTGAATGAAGACTTCATTGTATGCATAGATGATTGTAAAGAAGGGATTGGGGGAGTCCTTAGTCAGAATGGGCATGTGGTATGCTACGAATTAAGGAAATTAAAAGAGCATGAAAGGAACTATGCTACTCATGATTTGGAATTAGCAGTCATATTGCATTCCTTGAATATGTGAATGCACTACCTCATTGAAAAAAGATTTGAGTTAAGGACAACCCATAGTGGTTTGAAATATTTATTTGGACGACCAATATTAAATGCCAGGAAAAGAAGATGGTTGGAATTCCTTAGCGAATTTGACTTTGATATAAGGCATATCAAAGGTAAAGAGAACAAGGTGGTTGATGCACTCAATAGGAGGGTGCATGAGATGCATGTTATAGCCATTAGAATGTACAAATCAGATTTGAAGGACATGATTTTAGAGGCTATGAAATCATATCAGCAGTACATGGAAATAAACGAAAATTTTCATGAGCAAGGTAATTTGCAGCAAAAAATTGAAGACAATAAGCTGGAAAAGGATGACATTCTCATGTATAGAAGCAAAATTTATGTGCCAAAATCCCAAAAATTGAAAAATCTAATATCAAAAGAAATGCATAATGTGCCTTATGTTGGGCACCCAGGTTACCAGAAAACTATTACAGTTGTCAAGAGCCAATATTATTGGCCAGGTATGAAGAAAGAAGGAGTTGATTTTATTGTCAAGTGCACGGAATGTCAAAAAGTTAAGGATGAGCACAGACACCCAGCTGGTTTTCTATAACCATTACCCATTCTTGAGTGGAAATGGGAAGTTGTCAAATGAATTTCATCACTAAGCTACCCAAAACTACCAAGCAACATATTTATATCATGGTAGTGGTGTATAAGCTCACTAAAGCTACCCACTTTATTCCAATAAATCTCACTCACAAGGCAGCGAACATTGATGACATTTATATGAGAGAAATTGCTAGGATACATGGTGTGCCTAAGACAATTGTATCTAACAGAGATACCAAATTTACATCAAATTTTTGGAAAGGATTTGGAACAAATATGAACTTTAGAAAAAACTATCATCCACAGTCAGATGGGAAAACAATGAGAGTCAAACAACTGATCAAGGACATGCTAAGGATGTATGTGATGGATAAACCATCAAAATGGGAAGATTATTTTCATTTTGTTGAGTTTACTTATAACAATTGGTTTCAATCATCTCTAAAGATGATCCTGTTTGAGGTACTTTACGGAAGAAAGTGAAACACACTAGTGAATTGGGACAACCCATCAGATAGAATAGTGGTTCAACTAGAATTACTCAAGGAAATGGATGAGAAGATGGTGAAAATAAAATAGAATTTAAAGGATGCCCAAGATAGGAAGAAAATTTGTGTTGATAAAGGAATAACTCACGTAGAGTTTAAATTGGGTGACCATGTGTTATTGAAAGTAAACGCCAAGAGAAGTTCCCCGAAGTTGGGAAATTTTTCAAAGTTGTTAGCATGTTATTGTGGGCTATTTGAAATCCTGGAGAGGATTGGTCATGTTGCATACATTCTTGCACTACCTCCATCGATGTGTACCAGGGGGAATTTAGTTCATTGGCTATTATTCATTCATCATTCTCACCATCACTACTCCCTGTAAACTGTACTTTCATGCTACCATCACTTGTACCTGTACCAAAGAAATCTTTGGAGCTATGGGAAACTAGTAACCCAGGAATTGGGCTAAAGAGGCGAGTTGTCAGGCCCTTGAGTATATTGAAGAAGTGGGTTTCCAATCCCATGAACATTCTCTCCAGGTGAGAGAATTGTTGGGGATTGATTCCCAAGGTGCCAAGTTGCAGCTATAGGGATCTGAGACTTTGTGTCCAGCTTGTTAGTGAAGCCTCAGAAAGGAAGTGGGGCAGCCAAATGATTGTTGAGCAGAGAAGGGGAACACTTCTTGGGGTGGGCCAGGCATGTGGGGAATGATGGATTGTAGGTTGTCTGTTAGAGTTAGCACCTAAGTCTAAGTTTTTTCTGTTGTATGAGAGACCTTATACTGGTTCAAGATTCCTTTGCCCAGGTGGATTTTTATCCCAAACTCGAGGGTGACCTGTTGTTGAAGTTTATGAGCGGCAAAGTCTAAGGCTAGGAGAAAATTTTGAGGTTTGCACACAATCAATGTTCCTTTTTACCAAATATAAGTGTCTATTATGTGTTGTGTAATTATTTATGCATTTTCCTACAAGGGTTTTCCTGTATAATTTTTTTATGCTTATTTGTTATTGTTATGCATAGTTATGTGTGTATGCAGATAATTTTCGTGAATTAAATTGGTATCGGAGTTTGGAAATTTCATGTAGCATTGCCCAGCTCGAGGTTATGGGTGCTAAAATCTTAATGTGTGGGGTACCTCATTTGGTGGTGTTACTACATCTTAACCCCTCGCCCCTATAGGTTGTCCCCTAATATCTTATAGTTACCCTAACCCCAATTGGATTCTTCTTGTTCTATATCTCAAGTGGGAACTAGCGTCTAGTATTTAAGTCCCCCTACACACTAACATGTGCATGGT
>SNQJ01S0195542.1:0-28671 GCA_010110895.2 Picea sitchensis | reverse complement strand
CACCATCACAGATCAGATCACCGGGGGAAATGTCAACCCATCCTGAGATAGTGGGGACATCAGGGAGAAAAGGTTTACCAAATCTCTTGTTCTATTTGATAACCATCTATGATGATGAGGAGAGTTCGTAGGTGTCCCTAGTCACCCCACTGCAAATTACAGAAGCGAAAGAACCTGAGAAAGCATCCACCCTAGGTCTCAATGCTCGAGTTCAGAGTCATCTGCAAATAGAGAATGAGTTGGAAAATGCCTTAGACACCGAGCCACTTGACATACCGAGAACCCCAATGGACAACTCGAAGGATTATTTAGGAGTGGGCGAACAAGAATAAGAAATTCCACAATAGAAAATCGACATTTCAACAGTCGACCATCAAGTAAGTATTGAACCTGCCCCTGATTCCTCAGTTTTGGTCAGTGATTTACCACCCGATGAGAAACAACCAGAGGTTGGGCCATCGGGACATACAAAATAGGTGCAAGAACCAAGACTTGAACATATATACATAGTTGAGAGCCAGGGAAACACTCTAACTTGGGGAGAACAACAAATCCCCAAACCTATTGATGAGGTCGTTGATATATATTAAATCGCCTAGGACTAAAAGAGGAAATCCATCATGAAGAGAACCACTAAGAAGAGGAGGCTTACAGTGGAAAGTTCGATCCCCATCACCATAGAGGAGAAATTGATCAGCACATCACATGTCAGGATGTCTTAGCTTATCGGTGCAGGGATGGAGATCACAAATGACACTGTGGATAGAGAAAGGAAAGATAAAGAGGAGTTGGCCACTACAATAAAGGATTTGGAGCATCTATTCCATTTGGTGAAAAACTATCAAGACTCCACACATGCCACGATGTTTTTGATAAGTGAATTCCAAGATGCTTACAAAAAATTCACAAGTGAATGACACCTTCTCACTATAGGGATAGCCGACTTCCAAGAAGACACTCTTATGGCACTAGAGACCTACAAATATGTGGAAATATGGTACGAGAAGGCCCACCAAGAAGTGGAAATAATTTATTACATCAACGCGGTTCAAAAGGGCCAAGACGTCGAAGAGCATGACATTCGGGTGCTAAGGGACAACAACATAGATCCGATAAGGAAGGTAGTCGAATATTGGGTGAAAATGGCTAAAGAACCTCAGTGGGAGATTCAAGAAAGATGGGCCTATTGCGAAAGGAGATGGATCAAGATCAATCGGGAGATGAAATACATTGGTCTCCCAGAATTTGACTCACCCGAGGATTTTGTTGACTTGCATGACATAGTCAAACAACATGCAGAACAAGACTCAACATGGACTGCATAGATAGAAAAGGTGGAAAACATGGTTCCAAGACAAGTACATCAATTCATGGAGCACCCGATCAAGGCTCGAACAATATTACAACAGTTAAGTGTCAATATAGTCAAGTATCGGGCACGAGAAGTAGAAGTAAAGGAGATCCTTTCATCCTCGATGGACCAACATAGATTTTGGTATGCCAACACATGTGAGGAACTCTTCATCAAATGGTCATAGTATGAGAAGAGTCATCCACTTCAATGAAACCATTCGATGACTCTTAGAAGATACAGAGATGAAAGAACCATGTAGCGATGTTTTGTTTACTTAGCTTGCACTTTTGATAGTTATTTTTAGTTAATGAGTTTTTATAAATAAGAGGATTGACCTTTTAGAAAGGGTCGATGGTTTTGGAAAAGACCCTCATTTTTTGTAATTGTAAAGAATTATTTCAGAGCTACCTTAATTGATAATTCCTATTTAGGAACGGAGACAAACTTTTTCTTTTCATCAAAGGCATGTGTGATTGGATTTGAGGAGGAACTACTTACGACTTTGTTTCATGAATGGATGTTGTAACAAGTAAGAGTTTATGAATCTATTGATAAGTTAGTTGATTCAATATTTTTATAGTTATTATCTCTAATGATGGAAATAAAATCATTGTGTTAATGTGTGATTAGTGATTAGAGCTAAGGAAGCTAATTTTCTTGCTATCATTTATTTGCATGTATGTTTTCTTTCGATAATTGTATCTTAGTCAATAATTAAAACACCAACAAGTAGATGTATTAGTACTAGGCTTGTCATAGGTGTGCAAATCTTTGTTTGCACCCTTGAGCACGAGGTTTATCCCAATCTCATCCTTCTCCAGTAGTTAAGATTACCCTTTTTTCAGCTGATTTATACCAGCACGCATCTTTTAGCAGACCCACCTAATAAAAAAAAATACAAGAGAGAACGTTTAAACTGAAAGAGAAATTTTCATAAGAAGATATCTTGCCAATCACTACGTAAAGCCCATAATTATTTGGCCAGATCAACAGATCTGGAGAACCATTCCACTATAAAACGTTGCAGAGTCTAATTGGGCCTCAGTGGAAGTTTTGGTTTCTGTTGTTGAGTTAAAGGGATTTAGGACCCCTCAATAGAATTTTTGCTAGAAGGAGGGCTTGATGAATGAATAGCTAACAATATTTCTGATATAATATTTCACACATCCTGTAGATTCAAAACATCCCACATCCATGGCTATTCATTCTCAAGATAACACACATACACTCAGTACTCCTAAAATGAGTAACTCACCTGAGAAAGAGGAAGAACATTTATTCCTTGAAATAACTTATGCTCTTCCCCATGAGAAGTTGAACTAGTTCATAAGAATCACAAGAGATTACACCCGACAAATTTTTAGACTAACCATATATATGTTACTTCATCATAGGAAAAACATAAGAACACTAGTGGTCGACACCCCCGACCAGTGTTTTTTTTTCACATTAGAAGACCTGATAGATTTCACCCTCACCGAGATCGAACATACCCTCAATATAATTCCTGAAACACCAGCTCGTAACTGCTCCGAGATCGATGATTTTGAATCTGACGAGGAAAGGTTTAACTCGGAGTGCTCAGCTTCGGATTCAAACAACATGGAGAATAACAATGATCATAATGAAGAAAGGGGAAACCCACCTCAGAATAATAAACCTTGGTTTTCCAAAGATGATGCATAACCTTCCTCGACATCCATAAACGTTACTCCCTAAATTTGACACTGAAACCTCAGGATTGCCTGAAGACCATATCAAGAAGTTCATACTAGCTATTAGACTGATGAATGTCCAACATGAATACGTAGTATGCAGGATTTTCCCTTATACCTTTGAAAATTCATCCTCTACATGGTATTTTAACCTAGCAGTAGAGTCCATAACTAGTTGGACGAAATTTCAAAAGGATTTTTTAGAGAAATTTGCAGAAGAAACCACTACAAGAGCTTTGATGGCTGAGTTTTTCACCGCCACCATGAGTTCAAAGGAGAAGGTTAAAGACTTCAATCAATGCTTCACCACTGTCCTAAACAAATTCCAAGTAGAATCTAAACCCACTTAGGAGTTGCAAATAGAAGTATACTCTAATGCTCCCCTTGCTTCCATTTCCATTTTGTAAAAAGGGCTTCCAAAACAACCCTAGCTGAGAATTTTGAGGAAGCCAAAACAATTGATTTTCAAATGAAGGGATTTAAAGAATTTTAGGTCTCATTAGTTAATAAGGAAGCTCAACCTCCACCCAGAAGAGGACTCTTGTTGAATAGACCCCCAAGGAAACAAACAAAACAAGGTCTCGAAAAGGGAAGTGGAGACATAGAATACCTACAATGGATGATAAAGAAGTTGTCAAATGAAATAATAGTCATGAAAATAAGTGCAGGGGAAGGAAACCAAGGCCAAAGGCCCTATTAACCCTTTTTTAAAAGAAATCCACTGCTCAAAGAAATTGAACCTCCCCCAGCTAACTTAAACATCTACCTAGGAAATGTGGCATCCGACTCTTTCTGTACCTATCACCAAGAGAAACATTCTTAAAGAGAATTCCCACAATGGGTGCATGCCATGAATCTGATGGCCAACAAGTTCGTAGATGAAATTTCCCTTACCGAACAATCAATCGACTCGGTGATGAATATTTATGATCACGAAGAAGTTGACATGCCAGAAGAAACGATCATGTAGCTATGGGACCCTAAATTGTTGACGCCCTCTGATTATCTATTTGAGGTTCAAGAACCACCCGCAGAGGTCTTGGGTGTGCAAACACGAAGTAGGGGTCAGGAGGTCTCAAACAACCTTACTATTTCCCACACTTCGAGAGGAAAACAAACATCTGATCACTCGAAAGAATATTTTGTCTCCCAAAGAGATCCTATAAACATCCATACATGAGAATTTCCCAAGCTAGACTATAACATAGTAGAAGATTTAAAAAACTTAAAGGAAAATATATCAGTCATGGACATGTGTAGAATTCCCTATAAAAAGGACTTTCTGTTACAAGCTTTGAAGTCAGTAGAAACTCCTATAATGAGCACTGACCAAGGAGAAAAACCATCCCTCACAGATCTAAGAAATAAGCCAACTCTAAACACTTACTCTAAAGATAAAAAAGGAAAGCCTTTTGTCCCACTGTTCCTCTTGACATTTGAAGTATTCAACATAAACCTCCATAATGGTTTGGTTGACTCAGGGGAATCCTCTAATGTTGTTCCATTATCTATCTGCAAGAAATTAAATGCAATCCCTATCAAAAGTGATAAACGTGTGATACAATTAGATAGAACCCAGGTGAAATTTATGGGAGAACTCAAGCATGTCATGATCAGAATGGTGACACACCTAAAAATATTTCAAGTAGCTGACATAATTTTAGTAGATATACCATAAGCTTATGGACTACTACTTAGTCGAGATTTGTACGAGAAGTTGAATAGATACTTTATCACAAACTGGTCTCACCTTTGATTTCCATTAAAGGTACATGCAGACATGATTAGGATCGATAGGGAAAGGTATCTAAAACATACTATCACTGACCAAGAAGCCCTCAATGAACCTTGTTCGAAAAATTTCCTCGTGCTAGGAAACTATTCATGCGACTCTGATTTCGGTAATTTCTCCCGTCTCTCATATGTTGTCCCTCTTACTTAAAACTCTGAAATGAATTTTCAAGAAAATATACTGACGCCAAAAAAAGAAACCCTATTTTGTCAATAAATTATGTTGAAAACCATGGAACAAATAGGCAGGGAGGAGGAAATTGGTAGGAAAGGAGAAGCTGATGGTTTTTTCTCACAAGTTTGGACCTTGTAATTTGATGGATCTAATTCACTAGAAGGATTAGGATTGGGGTGTATCCTCATTGATCCAAAAGGAAAATGAAATTTCTTGTCCTGCATACTATAATATGAAGCATTAGTGAAAGGACTAAATAAATCCATAGACTCAAATGTTAACGAATTAAAGGTTTTCGGAGACTCTAAAATCATCATTAGGCAAGTAAGGAATACTATACATTGAAACTCTACCCACCTGAGGAATTATCAAAAGAAAGTTTAGAGGCTGATATAACATTTTGAAACCTTAAACATTATTACAATCCCCAGAACAAAGAACACTCTTGTTGACTCTCTATCCACTACTGCCTCAAGGCTATCCCCTTTAGAAGACAATGACTCCTCTCAGTTCACTGTAGAGATACTCTACACACCATCAGTTCCCAACAATATTTCTAATTGTAAGGCCTTTGAAGGAGAATAGATCATAAACTTCTTAACCAATCAGGAAAATTTTAAAGATTTGGATATTTATGATGAAAGTTTTTAGGAGAAATTAGTAGAAACCAATCCCCATGAATAAAGAGTTGAAATAGATCAATCGACTAACAAACCAAGGTTTCACACGATACCGAAAGGGGTAGCCAATTTAGAGAACCCTTTTGACTTAAGGGAAATATTTAAGGGTCAAAAAACGCAAAGACATGGAGCTCTTGTCCAATAAATAAACTATAAACATAGGAACCCTGGAAAACCCTAAAAATATAAATCTAGGGAAGACAATATCTAAAGAAGAGAGGAAATCCTATCTCAAATTGTTCAGAGATTATCAAGATGTTTTTTCATGGTCCTACCGAGATCTGAAGACTTATGATACTCGTATCATTAAACACACAATCTCGTTAAAACCAGGAGTAAAACACTTCCAACAAAAGCTCATGAAGTACAACCCATCTCTGGAACCCCTCATGTGTCAGGAGTTAAAGAAATTAATAGAGGCCAAAGTTATCTTTTAGGTTAGACACTCTTCCTGGGTAGAAAATTTGTTTCCGATCAGGAAAAATTCTGGGGAGATCCGCCTGTGTGTGGATTTCAGAAACCTCAACAAAGCATCCAAAAAGGAAAATTATCCAATCCCACCGATGGAGCAACTCTTGCAGACCATGTCTGGTTCTGAGGTTTTTTCTCTGCTGGATGGTTTTTCAGGTTATAATCAAGTTCTAGTTTTAGAGGAATACCAATTGAAAACTACCTTTCGAACCAAGTGGGGAACCTTCTATTATAAACACATGCCCTTTGGGTTAATCAATGCAGGGGAAACCTTCCAAAGGGCCATGGACGTGACTTTTCAGGGACTAATCAACAAATGTGTAGTGGTTTATTTCTACGATGTGATTGTGTATTCAAAGAATAGAGAAGCTCACATCCAACACCTAACCCATATTTTCAAAAGGTGTAGGAAGTACGGTATATCTTTAAAACCTAAGAAAACTATTTGTGGTGTCGAGGAAGGGAAACTATTAGGTCATGTTATATATCAAGCATGAATTTTCATAGACCCAGAACAAATTAGGGAAATATCTCAGCTTCCATTACCCCACAACAAAAAGGCTATGTAATCCTTCTTTGGGAAAATCAATTTTGTGAGGAAGTTCACCCCCAATTTCACTGAAACTATCAAACCCTTACAAGAAATGATCCACAAAGATGCTAAATTTAAGTGGGATGATGAATGAAAATGTTCTTTCAACAATATTAAGACTGCAATATCTCAAGCTCTAATGTTGCGAAGTCCCAACTTTAGCAGATATTTTTTCCTGTATACTTTTTCCTCTGACCAATTGTTAGCTATGGTATAGTCTCAGAAGGATGATGAAAACAATGAGGCATCAATATCATTTATGAGCACTAATATCCAAGGGTTTGAACTAAATTACCTTGCTATAGACAAGCAGGCTTATGTGGTGTACGAGGCAGTAACACATTTCAAATCTTACATCCTAAAAAACAATACCAAAGTCATTGTGCCTCATCCTGCATTCTGATCCCTATTCACTCAACAAGAAATGGGGGAAAGAAGAGGAAACTAGATGGAAGTGGTACAAGAATTTGATCTAGATATAAAACCTGCCAAACTGTTTAAGGGATAAGGTTTATGTAAACTAGCAACTGAATCCCAGGACCAAGTAAACGAAGACCCCGGGTGGGAGAATGAATTGGCATTATGGTGTAGTGAAGCCTTATACATCTCCCCAGGGCAGAAGTCTTGGTATGGGAAATAAACTTATCTCTTGCATCATGGGACTTTCCCAAAAAACCTAAACCCTAGGGAAAGGAGAGCTCTCAGACCAAAATCGACACAATATCACGTCATAAATTCAGTGCTCTTCCGCGTTAATTATGATGGATTACTTTTAAGATGTCTCAAACGAGAAGATGCAGACAAGGTTCTGAAGGAGATCCACGATGGTCCTGCAGGTGGACACTTTGTAGGGAATACCACCACTCACAAAATACTGAGAGTTGGCTATTATTGGCCTACTCTGTTCAAATACGCTCACACATATGCTAGGAACTATAAAACTTGTCCAATGAGCACGGGGAGGGAAAATAGAGAAGTTGTCTGACTCCAACCTATGGCCCTCTCCAATCCCTTAGAGAAATGGGGGTTAGATTTCATAGGATAAATTAGACTGAGTTCTTCAAAACAACATAAATACATGATGATTGCCACAGACTATTTCACGAAATGGGCAAAGGTCATCCCTCTGACTCATGTAAATGAAAGGGTAGTGATCCAATTCATAGAATAACAACTGATCACAAGGTTCAGTGTACCCTCCTTTCTTGTTTTTGATAATGCCTCTTACTTTTCTTCCACCCTATTAACAAATTTTTCTCTAGATAAATGAATCATAATCAGATACTCTACAAACTACTATCGACAGGGGAATGGAGTGACAAAAATAACCAATAAGAACCTAGTGACTATATTAAAGAAAACAATTGCATACAACTAGAGGAATTGGCACAGGTCACTTCATAATTCCTTATGGGACGACAGGGTAACACCCAAGGAAGCTATAAGGAATTCCCCATACTTTTTGGTATACGGACAAGAAGCCATTATCACGAACGGGCTATATCTTCCATCTCTTCAACTTGCTCAGGGTTCTAGAGGACAGACCTCATTGATTATTCGACAGAGAATTGATACCCTCCTCATGCTAGAAGAAGAAAGGGAGAAATAAAAATCAAAGTTCATTTCTCATTAGAAGATAGTTAAAAGGTGGTTTGGCAAGCATAAGGCCAAAGAGAAGAATTTTGAACTAGGAGACTTAGTCCTGAAATGGGACAGAGCGAACGAGCCGAAGGGAAAACATTCTAAGTTTAAAATACTATGGCTCGTACCTTTTCAAGTAGCCGCAAAACTTGGTACATGCACGTATCAGTTGCAAAATCTGAGGAGGGAGCCTAACACCTTCCCGGTGAATGGCCAAGCCCTAAAACAATATTTCTGTTAAAATAAAAATATGTGTGTGTTTTCATGATATTTTGTTTTTAAGTATGCTTATTGCGGAGTGCTTCATTTTTTTTTCTTGTTATAGTATTTTTTTGTTTTCCTCTTTGAATATTGTGTTGTGCAAGGCATTGGTTGACCTTAGTTGATGCGATGTAGCGAATTTTGTTTCTGACTCATGCTTACATATAACACAAGAAGTGTCGGGAGAACTATGGTTGTTTTGAAGGAATTTTGTATCTAACCTTTGAAAATAAACAACCTTGGAAAGTGATGAAGTATTCACCTGGTGGTCTGGTAAAACCTAAAGAGAAATATGGTAAGCTGGAAAGGACCACATGTACCTCAAGACAAAGCTAGAAAAATTTCACCTTAACTATCTCATTTTGCAGATAACAGACGTCCTCCTGTCACACTCGCTCAGGGAATTCTACCAAAATAAAATCAATTATATCAAATGAGTGAAAAGTACTAGAGAGTATGTATATAAATCCGTCGGGGATATCGAAACCCGCTGGAAGCGGAGCAAGGTTTATGATGTCGGGGTGACTCCATTGGGGATATAGATGCTTCCTGGCAATGGAGCAACAATGTAGTAGGTGAATGATGATAACTAAAGGCCTGGTGTTAGTGAATGATTTACTCGATTCTTGTCAAAAGAGGGCATGGGTCATGGTTAAAGGAAATGAAGGTGGAATAAATTTTGAAACCCCACAGACAGACCCAGATTTACCAAGCGAGGAATTTCAAACGCAAGGATATAGGAGGTTCTGATAAAAAACCAATTAAGTTCTTAACCAACCTGTGCATCAGATGAGCTTGGGGAAGGAACAAATATTCTTCTTTCACCCAGTGAGTTTCCATTTGTTGAGCACTCAACACACCCTAAAATCCTTATCATTTTTTTCACTTTTTGGGTAACACTTGTTTTCTTCACTGTTTTCCTTATTCAATTGTCTGAAGTCAATGCACAACCTGAGTGTTCCATCCTTCTTTCTCACAAAAAAGACTAGGGAACCCCAAGGTGACACTCTTGGGCGTATATACCCCTTCTTCAGAAGTTCTTCAAGTTGCATTTTCAACTGCTTCAATTCTGGTGTACTCATTCTGTAATGAGTCATTGATACCGACATTGCTCCAGGCATCAAATTTATAGAGAAGTCAATGTCTCTCCTTGGGGGTAGTCCGTGTACCTCCATGAACACATCCTCAAAATATTCCAGGACTTCATAATCTTTCAGATTTGGCACCTTATCTTTAGGTGTCTCTTCCAAATGAGTCACAAATATTTGACATCCTTTCGTGTAACATTTCTTTAGCTACAATGCTGATACTTCTCTAATGGCTACTTCCCTGGGAATTCCCTGTACCTTCCTTAGTTTCCCTTCCTCATCCAGGCAAGTAAATTCTTTGTTGTGACAATATAAGAGAGTGTGGTGTTGGGTCAACCAATCCATCCCAATTAGACAGTCATATGAACCTAAATGCAAGATGTTCAAATCCGCCTTGGTGTTAAGTCCATTCATGTCGATGAGGCATGAGTTAACCATCTCATTAATGTTTCTTCTGGCTCCTGTAGCCAGTTCCACCAACCAAGATTTCCCATCCTTGTTTATTGGCAATTTCAAACTTTCCACCATCTTAGGGTCCATATAACTATGACTAGCTCCTAAATCAATTAAAATAGCAATGGTTTGGTTGTTGATCATACCTTCCACTTCAATCATGTGGGACTGATACTCTGCTTCCTTGTTGTCGAGGGCTGCATAAATTCTTGGCACATCTCTTCTAATGTCCTCTACTATCTCAGCCCATTGTACATTGTGAAAAACCCTACTTTTTTCACCTTTGTCAAGACAATCTTTGAACCTATGGTCCCCTTTACAACCCTAACATTGCATAGGTGGTTGTCTTGGCCCTTGACTCCCTCTGTCAATCACTCTGGCTTCTTTATGCGTTTTTTTCCCTTGTGGATTATTTATAAAGAACGGTGGCTTAGCTCCTTTCTTCCTCTGATGCATCTTGAATTTCTTATTGTCTTCCCAAGCCTTTTGGAAAGATGGCTTTTCTTTCTGTTGATCATATAATCATTTATCTCTCCTTATGGTCTCTTCTAATGTCTTGGGATCATCATACTATATTTTTTCACTGATGACTGATGGAAATCCACTTAAATACCTTTGAATCTTGACTGTCTCATCCTTGATGAAAGAGACATACTTTAGTAGTTCCATAAACCTTCTCTCATATTCATCTATGGTTGTACTTCCAAGCTTAAGTTCAAAGAACTCTTTGATTTTATTGTCATAKTACCTTTTAGTTAAGTACTTCTCAAAATACTTCTTGAATTCCTTCCAAGTAACACTTTTCTCTACAATGTGTTGCACCTGCACAAGTTGATACCACCACATTGTGGCCTTTCCTTTGAGTTGGTAGATARTGATTCTACCTTCTGCATGAGAAGAATAATTATGMAATTGAAAATATTTCCTCATGCCTAGAAACCATGTTTGCGCATCTTCATCCTTTTTGTGCTCACCATCAAATGTAGGAGGTTTGATTTTGTTCATTTCTCCTCGCAACTCATCCACCCCAGATCTCTTATACCTTCTGATAGAGGATAGACTGGAGTTATTTCCTACTCTCTTATTCGAATGCCTTTGGGAATGATGGTGATGTCTACTAACACTTTTTACTTTTCCTTTCTCCTTTAAAGATTTGTGACTCTTAGATTTACTTGAGTCACTGTCCTTAACCAATTTCTATTCTATTCTATTCAAACCCTCCAATAGATTCATGTTGAATTCAACCTACTGCTCTTTGGATTTCATAAGCCTTTCATTATCATCTTTATGGATTTGAACATCCTTTTGCAAATTCTTAATGGTCTCAGCCATATTCATATATTCATTCCTTTCCTCTCCATGTCTGTTGGAGTTCGTTCCTTCCATGCCCAAATGGACATCCAACCCTCTACTCTCATTTTGTTGACTGTAATTTCCCTATGCTTATTCCATCCTTATGGACTCCGCACTGGTCTGATCTGATCGAGTTGTTGTTAATTCTGCAAAAGGTGTAGCCATCACAACTTATCAGGCTAAATTTCAACAATTCATGGGAATATGCACCTTTTGATCCTATATACACATCATAATTATCTCTCCCAATTTCCTAGTGTTATCACCATGGAAATTATAGATAAGATCCAAGTCTTGAAAACACAGATGTATAATGCCTTTAGAGATACACTCAAGAAATAAGGTGGTTTGCCGAAACCACTTTCGCCAAGACATGGTATCACCTGTCTCAATATGTCAAATCCACCACTCATGGAGTAGGCGATGGCTATTCTGATCACCCTGCTTCACTCGTTCGGTACTTCACAACCATGTGACGTCAACTGAATGCTGCCATGTTATGAACTTAAAATCTAATCATTTGAAATTGATTGGACAAGCATGGCAACCCAAATCTCTTGTACGCAATCCATTTGTGCTTCATAAATGGAGTTCTATAATTCCCACTCCCCAAGTATAAAGATATCTGCGTATCCATAACCGAAGTAATCTTCAAACTATTTGACTTCCTACTCTCTGTAAAGACACATTTCGGTATCCCCAACCTAAAATACATGGACAAGGCTAAGTTGAGTGAGACTAGTTATTCGAGAAACATGCTAGAATTTCCTGCGAGTAAGGAAGAAAGGGTCCTTGCGCACATTTTAGCAACTAAGTTCCACATAGAACTGCCTATAGACTTGCGATTGGAAGCCAGGTTGAATCCCACTATAAAGGATTTAGTCATCAACAAGCCAGCGGCTAAGAAGAAAAGGAGCATGCGACAGAAGAAGGAGGAATCTACCGTTGAAGTGGCCAAAAATGTTGGAGAGAATCAACTGGTCTGGTTAGACTCTTCTTTAAAGGCAAAGATCGCTAAGTTGATGTAAGTCTTCAACTAAAATAAGCATGTCTCAACAAATTTTGAACAACTGGTAAAGGAGGTAAAGAGTACCAGAGATGATAGGTATGTTCTTAAACGACCCTTTTTGAACAGGCCAACTGTTGTCATCCTTTTTTTTGTGTAATTTTGTAATTATTATGATTATATAAATATAGAAATGGATTTTAGACTGTTTTATTACAATTTCTAACTGGTAATGTTATGAATCCTGTTCTCTTTTATAGTATGTTTTTCTTGTAATCTTATATTTTATTTTCATCTATCTAAATCAGAGGAAATTAAAGTTCGGAATTATTTTTAATTAATTAATGCATCGATGCAGTTGTGTGTTTCTTTTTCTTTTATTACTATGCAATTTAAACTCAGACTCATCGCCTTCCAAGCGACTTTGCGCGCACTAAAATTTGACCTGTTCATTTATATTTAATGTGCATAGCAATATCACAAGGTAAAATGATTTTCCATGCACCTAAATCTACTGTGCATTTCTTCTTCATCGCACTGACTACTTACGTGCACTACTCCGACGTCGTGCACTAATACCTACTGCGCATAGTTTCGATACCGTGCACCGATATTCCACATGCATTTTCATCCTATGCATGCACCATGTCAAGTTCAACATATTCCATCATGCCCAAATATCTGTGCACACTACGTAATACACTGTCACAACACAGCTTATACTCATACTTATGCAGATATCAACCAAAATCATCTGCGGTAAGAAATACTTGTGCACCCCATGTGCACCTTACTATGTGTGTGCTCACCGCGCAAGGTTAAATTCAGTGCGTGCATCTACAC
Organism: Picea sitchensis; assembly: GCA_010110895.2. NCBI lineage: Eukaryota > Viridiplantae > Streptophyta > Pinopsida > Pinales > Pinaceae > Picea > Picea sitchensis. The sequence goes on along the minus strand of SNQJ01S0195542.1, from coordinate 15,248 downwards.
ATAATAATCTTCCGTGCAACACCACAATTTACCGTGCACATTGGCACGCCAACGTTTTCCCGCGTGGTGCCAAAATTTACCACGCACGCCAGTACTCCAACATTTTCCAAGGACACTCCGTGAATCCAATCCTGGTCACTTCAAAGTTACTTTTCTATGAATATTCGCTTCAATTGTACCCCGTTGGCCCATCCATGCTCAAAATTGAACTAAAACTCTGATACTAATTTGTAACGTTCCCCTGGCCAACCTCAGGTCGTAGTGTGCCACTCCAGAGAAACCATTCATGCTCTGACACCAGTCGGTAACATTCTCAGTAATCAACTGAGTTATGCCACCTATATTTACTCTTTTTACTGCATACAGCTAGAACATATACATACAACATTCTTGTGGAATATTTAAAGTTAAACAACAATTTGGGTTCTGTAACATACGACTTTTATATGGAAATAACAATAACTATAGATATGCAACATTTATAGGAAATTACCCATAAGCACACAAGCAATCATAATCACATATATGCTAAAATCGTAGCATAGGCATGTAAATAACAAAACAACATATCATTTAATCATACAATTGGTACTTATCTTAGAAAGATTGTCACCAATTGCTTACAGATTGTCCACAAAACCTCCCATCCATAGACTACACTTTTCATCACTCTCAATAGTGAGTCACCCCTGAGCTATGACTGAACTCCACCTAGGTTAAAGGGATTCTATCCAGGCTAAGGCTCAAGGACAACAGGAAAGACTCTGTCTCAAGTGCTCACTCAACTAACAACCTACAAGCTCTCATTCCCCACATGCCTGTCCCACCCAAGGAAGTGTTCCCCTTCTCTACTCGACAGTCCCTCGGCTACCCCACTTCCCTTCCAAGGCTTCAGCAATAGGACGGACTATAATTCTCATAGAGTTGTAGTTGTAGTTTAGCACCTTCAGAATCAATCCCTAGCAATTCTCTCGCTCAGAGAACTTCTCACGGGCCTGCCAACCCACTTCTTCAATATCGCTCCAAGCTAAATAGGTACACCAACCAAAAGGAGGTATGGGAATAGGTTCCAGAATGGTGAAATGGATGTCTCAAGGATAACAGAATACGTGAGTTAAAATGGTCATGGAATCATTGACTGAATAACTGAATGTGTATAGGAATCACTGTGAACTCTTCGTCAAAGTGATGGTGAGAATGATGGCCAGGCTCTGGTCTGGTAAAAATCACCCCTTCTCCCCCCTGGAAAATATCACCCAAATGAGTTGAATTCCCCACGATATGAATACATGTCCCCAACTTGACACTTGTCATATCAAAAGTTAGTTTCGTCCACTTGTCTCCAACTTTAGGACTTAGGATAAAATAATTATCCATACTTTACGTTTTAGTAATATCAATATAATATTCCCTTTCCTTTTGGCCTTCCCTTTCCCTAACTAGTGAAGTTCAGTCCCCCATATATTTTATCATGGTCGGTTTGCGTGCAACGATGTATTTACATTAATCATGATTCATGTACAAAGTAGGCGCATTGGCCCTTGACATCTAGGCATTCCAGCCTAATACCAAAACATAAGAATCCTATCTTATAGTAACCAACTCACTAGCCTATAATACATATCATATACACAAGGCTCATTTTCCTCCATACTGTGCACACCTTAGTTACTGGGCGTGGTATCATGCGATGTGCATACTACATCATTTTACTGCACAGTTCATGCATGCACTATGCCACATGATGTGCATTACCAAATGAGGTCAAAACAACTTTCCAGCTTAAGTATATTTATATTACATTTGAAATTGGATTTGGTTGAGGGATATTACAATTGTCCACTTGTTGGATTTGATCAAACTTCTATTGTTGCTCCATCAGATCCATCGTGGCCGCAACTTTTTTCATTAAGCACCTGTATCTTGGTGTGCACCTCCTCCAAGAATTGGTTGCATCAAGTGATGATGCACATCCAATCGCCAACTTCCCTGAAAATATTTGTGCATTCAACTATGTACTTGTCTAGTATTTCTCGGGCATTGTTTCCTTGCAGTACTATCTTCTGTATCTTCTCTTGCAGCTTCTGGGGCTGCTGCTCTGCTTCTTGTTGAGTCTGTCATAATTTTTCTTCCAGATGATCATCATGAGTGGCTAGTTGTGTCCATGCTCCTTGGAGCAGCTCCATCTGATGCTCTGGCTCTCTTGCATCATTGGCTTCAGGCAGGGGGTGTGGCCTGGCGAATATTCGACCAAGCTTCAACAAGCCTTTCTTGCACTCTTTCTAGTCTATGCTCAATGTGGGCCTTGGCATGTTATTCTTGTTGTCTTGATGGTTACGCAAGGAACGCTTCCTCCCTCACAACCTTGGAAGACCTCTTGGCTTGGTAGATCCTTTTCTCAATTTGATCAGTTGATTCTCTAATCAATCCAAATAAGTGCATCGTTGGCCACTTTAATAGGTTAGCGGATGAAGGGGCTATGTCTCTGGGTGCTCATTTCTGTAGTGGAAGTCCACTAGTCATTGAATGCTCCGAGCGGGTTCCTACCTCCTCCTCTATTGATGGTCTTGGCGTGATATTCAACCTTAGTGTTTAGGGAAAGAGAGTCAGAACCTTTTCTTTGGATATGCATAGTTGCATCATTTCTATGCATTGTTGAGGGTTCTAGAGAACCCGCTCCATCTGTTCGCGTGCGGATGTCACGCTCTGCCTGGTTTTTTATTTTGGTTCCTTCTGAGCCTATGGTATCTCATGCCCTTTTGTTGTGTCTACTTCCTACATTGTTCTTTCTTGGGAACCCTCACCCTTGGTCGGTGAGGGGATTTGCTTGTTTCTTTGGGATTGTGGCTCCTCCATAATTTGGGTGTCTTTTTCGTGCGTTGAAGGCCCAGTCTGTTGTTCCTGGATGTCTGGGTTCGGACCAGTTAGTTTCATGCTCTGCTCTGGTACTTTGGGGTTTGGACAAGAATCTTCTGGTCTCGGCTTAGGAAACTCTTGGGTTACTTCTGGAAGTTCTCACTCTTCTTTATCTAGTTGATCGAGCTGCATTGGCTCTGGGTTTGTGGTCTAGGGTGGACTGGTCATTTCAGGGGTTGGAGACTAGGGTTGTGGTGATGACGAAGGGTTCTCTGTGATGATTGTGGATCGAAATGTTTTAGGCTCATGGTCATCCTGAATGTGGATGATGGGGATTTCTTTTACCACTGAGCGGGTGTGGGGGACAACTGATGCAATGGGTTGGTGTTTCAGAGGTTTATTCAGTGAAACCCTGGTTCTGGGCTTCTTCACCATTGGTTCAATAATGAAAAAATCACTTAGGATCTTGTTGAAGTCATCACCTGACAACACAACATTATATGGAAGTTGGTGGAGGACCAATAGCGTTATTTTCTTATGCTCCAATGGTTTCATCTCATCTTCCTCCTCAGAGTCTGATTGTGATGGAGATTTTTTCTTCTGTGGTTCTGGGCCTAAGCTCAGTCCTACCCCTGCTTCTTTGTATTTCTTCTTCAGCATCTCTATAGGAAAAATATAGTGCATCTCGGACTTGTGTGGGTTTCATTTGACTCCTAGCCATGACATTACTTCTTTGTCAAAGGCCTCCTCATCCATATAGAACAACAACATCCTTGTATGGAAATCTTCGCTGCTAACATGTCTCGACCATACAAACGTATGGTGTCTGTTCATGTTGAAGGTAATGTTTCTTGTATTGTAGTTGAGGATATCCTGCAGAATATGCAGCCTCTGTGTTGCATCTATCACACCGTTGTACCACTTAGAAAATGTTGCGGTGTTGAAGGTTTCATTCTCCGAATCTGACCTGGATTGCTAGGGCTCAAACATATTCATCATGCGCCCCTTGTCTAGTAGCGTCGGGTCCCTTCCCATAGGTGGCTTCCACTTGAACATTGCGAATTCCAACAACAAATATCTATAGGTGAAGTTTCCTCCCTTCTCCTACGATTCCTCACATGCCACTAATAGTTCCTCCAGGAGGTAACTACACCAATTGAAAACATCATCGTTGGTGTAAAATTTTTCTATCGATAATGCATCTAGCGTGCATTTTCCCTTGTAGTATGATCTCATAACCTTGGTGGATATGATGTAATAACCAATCCATAATGTCTCTATTAATATGGGGTTGATTACTGCACATCTTCTCTTTTGAAGGACAGTCCAGTAAGTTGATGGATGTCTTTAGCATGGATTGGATACCGCTTATCCAACCAGAAACTTCTTTCATGAATTTTCTGCATTGCGCAACCTCACCAATGGTACTGAATACTGGTAGGTCTCTAAGGTTCATGATGGTTGAATTGAATAAGTTGAAAAATTATGGTTTTGGCATGAATTGCATGCCTCCTAACTCGTTTGGAGCCATCTCCAAAAAGACATCTATGTTCGTATGGGGGAACAAAACTAGATCTGTTAGGTCAAGCTCAAGGAGCTTAACATGCTCCACCTTCCCTTTGCGATCACCCACAACCTTGACTTGGGGGTCATAGGGATCGTCTCGTACCATATCTTTAGACATGGTGCTTTGAATTTCTATGGCTCTTGGCATTATGGATTCTGAGTTATCACAACTTCTAGGGCAAGCTAAGTACTAGGGTCACAGCTACGGGTTTCACAATTGTACAGGCTGGTTCGCTCTATCAAATTCAAAAAATGGCTATGTATTTTGAAAATGATGCGTTCTTGGGCGAGTTCTCAAAGCCTTATACTTGGATTAGCGGGCAATTTTATCAATAACTATTGTTCATCATGATCGTATGGATGCAATTGGATCTGATTTGTCCGACGAGATGGTTTAATAGGGTAAATCCTAACGGGTGATTCTGACATTTAATTGCATGAGTGGGATCGAGACATGGCCGGTTTCATACCTTTCCATTTGATGGGTGGGAATCCTACCGTGAAATCCGATGGCATCTTTGTGTATCATGTCTTTATGTCTTAACTGAATTCAGATGGAATACTGTAATGGAAATAAAGGTTTTGACTAGACCGAGTTCGTGTGGCACATGGAATCAGATCGTATTTTGGATTCATTCTCCCTCCAGCCACAAAGGGGGTCCCCATCATATTAATGATTGTAATTAATGGATTCTCTTATGCTTCAGATCCCGCACTGCTGAGTCATTAGTTCTATATCAAACAATACTTAAACAGAAAATGAACTATGTGTCATGGCACAACACTGCGCACATCGACTTTATTAATTGAATTTACAAAAATTTTAGAAAACTCAAATATAACTATTATACATTCTCCTTCAGACTAGAGAATCAGTCCCTTTTTCTCAGTTTTGAGACATATAGGGCTTCAGGCGAGCGTTGTTCACCCATCCTGGTTGCATAATACCATCTAGTTGCACGCACCTGTCTGCTCCTAAGGGTCAGATCTTTGAAATTATAAATGGTCCCAACCAATGCATGTGAAAATTTCCAAGATGCTTCTGGTACCAACTATCGTAGAGTAGAACCTTGTCTCCTTGCGCAAATACCTTGGTCTTAATGTGTCTATCATGCCAAGCTTTTTTTCTTGCTTTTTCAACTGATTGATGGAAGTCTGCTAAAATTTGGTCTCCTTGAGTTCTTGTAACTCCATAAGTATTTGCGCAACTGATTCCTCCTTTGACATATGTGTGATCTGTGCATTATACAAACTTGAAGTGATGAATTCTGCAGGAACCACTGCCTCTTTCCCATAAACTAGATGGAATGGTGTGTACCTGTGGAGTTTCTTTGTGGTTGTCCTATAATCCCATAGTACTGTTGGGACTCTATCATCCCAATCTTCTTGATTTGCGCAATAGACCTTTGTCAACCCTCTTTCCAGAATCTTGTTGAATGCTTCTACTATTCCATTGGCCTGTGGGTGGTAGGGGATGCTTTTGTGATGTTGGATTAGGAACTATGTTGTAATCTTTGCTATAGTGATACTAATGAAATGAGCTCCCTGATCACTAGTTAGGATCCTATGATATCCAAAATGAGTGATAATATTCTCAAAGATGAACCTGGCAACAATATTGGTCAAACAGTCCTAAACAATTGTTGCTTCAGCGCAACGCGTAAGGTAGTTAGTTGCAGTGATGATGTACCTAGTCTTTGAATGCTTGGATGTGGGGTTGATTGGTCCAATGAAGTCAACTTCCCATTTCACAAATGCTTGTAGATAACCAACTAGTTGCAGTGGTAATTCATCTCGTCGTGATGACTTACCCACATGTTGACAAACATCACATTATCTAGCATATAGATTTTCATCCTTGAAGAGTTTTTATCACCAAATTCCATCTTGTAGAACTTTTTGTGCAATGTCCTTTCCTTCTACATGACCTCCCACAAATCCACTTTGGCATTCCCAAAGTATATCCCATCTTCCATGATCTAGGACACATCTTCTGAGGATGCTATCTGGCCCCAGTTTATACAACTATCTAGCAATCAACTGGTAATCTGCTACTCTAACAACCATGTGGTGTTTCTGGTTTGTGGAATATGTTTATGGGTAGCCCCCTATACTTAAGAATATTGCTATGTCCTCCAGGTACTCTGGTATGGCCTCAACTCAGAACAAGTCTGCATCGGGGATTTGATCGTCTATTGCTTCACCACTTTCACCTGACTCTAATCTGGACAGGTTATCAGGTCCTACGTTCCATCTTCCCGGCTTAATGATAACTTAGAAGGAAAATTCTTGAAATAACAAAAACCATCTACAAATTCTCCCTTCCAACATAGGTTTGTTAACTAGATATTTCAATGCAGAATGATTAGTAAAGAACTTGAAGTGAGAACCTAACAAATAATGTCTAAATTTCTACAAAGCATAAATCATGGCTAAGCCCTCCCTTTATTTCATTGTGTAGTTTTGCTATGCTTGTGACAACTTCTGACTCACGAAATAGATAGGATGATCCATAGCTCGATCTCCAGGTTGCGTTAAGATATATCCTAAGGCAATTCCTAAAGCATCTACATGGACGTGAAATTCATTCTCCCAGTTTGGGAATATCAAAATTGGTGTTTTGATGAGATTCTCCTTAAGTGTCTCAAATTCTTTATCACATTCTGGAGTCCATTGAAATGTTTCATCCTTTTTCAATAGGTTTTCCAAAGGTGCAGTAATGTTGGCATATCTTCGGATGAACCTGTGATAGTAACCTGTGTGTCCCAGCATCGAGTGCGACTATTTAACACTTGTAGGTGGTGCCATATTCTCAATGACTACAACTTTGGATGGGTCTACAAATACTCCTTCTGGACAGACTATGTGGCCCAAGAAATTCCCATATGGTACTCGGAAAATAAACTTTTCGAGATTCAATGAGATCTGCAATTCTCTACATATGTCAAGCATTAGTTGTAACAGTGATACATGTTCCTTGAGCAGGCTATATATCATCCAATCATCCATATAAACTTCTATAAACTTGTGAATGAACTCTCTAAAAGATGCTATTACAATTTTGGAGAACATTGCAAGGGTCTTCTTTAAGCCAAATGGCATCACATTGTATGCGAAAGATCCCCATTATGTTGTGAATGTGGTCTTCCTTTTGTCATGTTAGGCGATCCTAACTTGGTGGTACCCTGAAAATCCATCTATGAGAAAGTATGCTTCCTTCCGTGCAGCCTATTCTAGAATCTCATCATTAAATGTGTTGGGAAAGGGTCATGCACACAAGGAAAGTTAAGGCTTCTATAGTCTACACAGACTCTAATATCCTCTGTGATTTTCTTTCTTTGAATAACTATTGGGCTGACCCATTATGCTTGTTCTACTGCAAAAATGAGTCCTTCTTCCAACATATTATCTATCTTCTTCCTAACCTTCTCTTTTACTCTAGGTTTAAGATGGTATGGTCTATGTCTCACAGGCTTGGATCCTTGTTTCAATTCAATTTTCATTTCTCTCATAACTCCTTTGATTCTCTTTAACTTTGAAAAAGTATTTGGGACCAAATCCTCATATTCCCGCAACAAACTCTGTATTTCCTGACTGGTTTTCTCATCCTAGTAGTCTCCCACCATAGCTATCTCGGGTTGCTCTGTGATCCCTATATTGATTTTGCACAATTTTAATGGGTGATTGTAAGAGATATCCATTTGCCTGGGTATGGTTTTCTGGATTTCTCTGTTCCCCTCTATCTCTTTGATGGCTAGGTTTCTCATTTCCTCTAAGTCATCTGGGCTTTCTGAATCCCTGCTAATATGATATCATTCTAAAGGTTTCTCAGTTGAGGGAAGGTGAAGGTTAGTCTGAAGTTCTTGTCTATGTTTGGAACATACCACTAAGTTTGATTTCTGATTACCATTATCTGTAAAAATAAATTCTTTAATATTTTGCAGGACTACTTCAAGCTCCGAGTACTTGTAAATCAAAATTCCTTCCCAAATGAGTTGCCAATGTTTCCCAGTCATTGGTCTGTCTTTTGGTTTCCTCATGTATGAACCAAGATTTTGGGATTCGACCTAGAGAGTAGGGAAATACATGAACCCAGAAGTGAGAGGATATTCCCACAACTTGCCATTGTGTCACACACTATTCAATATGAACTCTAGGGTTTGATTCTCCACTAAACATTTGCACACCTTGGAGCTCCATCTGCATCTCTGATTCCAACTACTCCTTATTCTGGAACCTATACTTGATAGCTTTCTTCCCATCATCCCAAGTTCTGAGTAAGGCTTTATTATTATCCCACCATCTGCTATGGGTGTCCTGAAAAGCTACATCTAGTACTAAGATTATTTGATCTTCTAGTACCTTTTATTCCATGCTGAGAAGACAACTGTCTAGTTTTGAGGTTCCATCATATATTGGGTGTTCTCTAAATTCAGTCTCAACCCATCTGGTTACTCTGACAGTTATGCATCTTCTTGAGAATATTTTGTAGGAACCTTGTTGCCAACTGTCAAAATCCAATTTTGAATCTTTGTCTGCTGACTATATGTTTCTCCAACTTATTGTTCCATCAGTAGTAGTATTTATATAATCATCTCTTTTTCCTGTTGTTATGGTGTACAATTGGTCCAAGTCTTCTCCCTCCATATTATTTTTTGTTGGCTCTATATATCCGGGTCCTACATATGGATCCAAAGGTTGAACTACATGTTGATGGGTTTTAAATCCCTTTGATTCAACAGCAGGAACCAAACCCACCACCGAGGCCCAATTAGAGTCTATAGTGTTTGAGATGGAATGGTTCTCCAGACATTGCGATAAGACCAATTTATCGATGGGATTTATGTTTTTTTGTGAAGGTTCTCCCTTCAAGTAGGACCGTTCTTTTCTATATTTTCTCTTGAGTGGGGCTAGTTTGAGAGACACAATCCAGCATAAGCCAACTTGACAAGTAACATGATTGAATTTCAACTACTTGGAAGAGGTTGAGCTTGGGATAACCCGCTTCTCAAACATGCAGATAGTAATTCTGTACCAAAGGACCTAGTAATAACACATTAACCAAATGAGCATCCAATTACTACCTGAGAATCTAACTAGTAGAAATAAAAACACATATGTAACCAAGATGATGGCAAGAAAAATAATTCATCTACCATTACATTCATTACATAACAACACAACGATTTATCTTCATCATTAAAGAAAAGAAAATCAGAACATTGCACCATATAACTTGACAACATAATCAATTTCTCTTACTCATTTACTGCATCATTCTTGGAACAGGATAGGAAGTAATTCTTCTCCAACTCCAATCACATACATCTATTGAAAATAGCTTGTCTTTGGTCCAGAAGGACTTCTCAATTCATAGCAGTCTCAAAATAATTATCAACAAACCAAAAAAGAAATAGTTCTTACAACAACCATCGACCACTAGTTAATCGGTCAATGTCTATATTTATAATATAAAATTCAATTGTAATTAACGGCTAAATACAATTCAGGCCAAACAAAAATTTCCACGTGGCATGATCAACCAATAGTTTCTTTCAATAGTCCACCTAAGAGGTCTCTTGAAAAGGGTGACTTATTTCATATTCAGACTAGCGGATAAACAAATCTTCACAGGTTTGAGCCCATGGGAACCTGTGTTGTTCCATAGGGGAAACATATACTCCTTTGATATCCACTTCATGCATTCGGTACTTTACCAAACTGGAGTTCAGTTGTTGCAGCATGGATCGAGCTCTGATCGGGTGTCCTGCGAATTGTTGCACTTGTCCTGGCTTCGCATTGGTGACCTTTGTGCACTCTTTGACCCAAATCAAGTCTTGTATGGAGTGCATATTGAAAAAAATTCTCAAGTTAGTGAATTCACCGGGGGTGCCAAATTCGTGGATACCGACATCTTTCATTACTTTATTAATTTTACCCCAGTGTTTCTGGCACTTGGCCCATTTCTTTTGGATTTCTCGGTGTGGGTCCTAGGTCATCTTTGCCCAGTATTCGATGGATTTCTTCATGTGGACGAGACTACTTTTTCCAACCAACCGAATTCCATGATTTTCCTGTTCTTGACCCTGTTGCACTGCCTCAATGTATTCGAGTCTCTCTACCGCTTGTTGTGCCTTTTCATGCCACCTTTCCATTTCTTTGCATGTCACAAGTGCCATGAGAGTATCCTCCTAGAACTCAACTATGTTCTTGGTTAATAGGTGCCTTTCCTTCTTGAACTCTTTATAAACTTCATTGAACTCATCCTTCATATACACAGTGGTTTGTGTAGCTCCTTTATAGTATTTGAAAAGATGGCGCAGGTGTTCGAGCTCTTACCAGGTGTCGGCTAGTTCCTTTTCATATCTCCTGGCTCTATCCTGAGCGGCATGTGAGAGGGATTTTCCTATGCCAATCAGGTCAGACATGTGAGCATCTGCAGTGTTGATTAAGTTCTCTTCTTTGGTAACCACGATGGATTGATCCAAAGCGATCCTTCACCTTTTCGCGGTCCTTTGAATGATGAACTTCCTCTTTTGATCGTAGGAGATCACATAGATGTCTGCTACTTCATCTACCAGTTTCGGTATTTGTTGATCTCCCCATGAGAGGCTATTTCTCAAGCTACCCGCAGTGTATATTTTCTCAGGAGTGGGCTCTCAAATTTCTTCGCTCTGTTTTGTAGATCCGACTTCTACTTGTCATTTGTCTGAGACTTGAATATTGGGCGTAATGGAGGCATTGGGTACAGACTCATTTCTTACTTGATCGTTGGCCATAGAACTGTTGATTTTCTTTTGTGGAGTTTCGCCACTCAGTCTTTCTTATGCTTTATATCTGTCAGACTCTCTTGTGTTGGGGCCACCTTCAGACCCTATTTCCTTTTGTAAGACCTGCTTGTCTTGGACCGTGGGCTTAGGGGAAATGGTTTTCTTGGGAACTTTTTCCTCTTGGACTCACACCGGTGTGCCATGAGTAGGCTTTAGACTCTCGTCATCGCTGTAAATATGTATAAGAGTGCTCAAGGGATTGGGTGCTTGTGTCTCTATTAAGACCCAGCATGTCTCTGGTTGAGTTGTCTCTTCTTTTGAAGGATCGATCAACGATGTTGTGGGTTCAGGTTTACCTAACCCATGGGCATTGTGAGGGATTGTAGACTGAGGATCGTTCGACTTCATTGGGATACTTTGAACAACAGTTGAAACTACATGTCCTATGAAAATATATGGTTCATCCCGCATCCATTTCATCAACAACTTGGTTTGTTGAAGTAATAACGTACCCCTTTCTCGTGCAGTTGGATCTTCCAGGAGATCCATGATTTGTACCGGGAATTCCTGATGAGTTCCCATAGCTTCAATGTCTTCTTCGAGATCACTTATTTCTTCATCCAGTTCATATGCAACTGCTCCTTCCGGGTGTCGGCTAATTTCTTGAACTACCTTCTCCAGAAACGTTGTCTTTTCTTCGTAGCTCATAGCTCTAAACCTAGTTCCTTGAGGATTAGCCTTCCTGGATGCCACCACATTCCAATATTGGGCATTATCAGTAAATATTTCATCCTCAAATTGGTCATGGGCATAAGGCCAACATGATGATACTTGCGACGCGTACTATAGAACCAATCCCTTGGGATTGTGTTTTCGAAATCAACCAGTTTGGAACCGAAATTCCAATTGACCTAGCCCGAGTTGTTTAGCATGTGCGATATCTTTGACCATGCAGAATCCACTATGAAACCCATACGGTATGAAATCCCTCTTCTTGTCTTTTACTAAAGTTTCATTGTATCCTTGTAGGATGGTTCGATAGAAAATTTCCCCTAACACTAGTCGGTCAGGAACTTAAATGGGTAATAAGTGGGGTGCCCCTGTGGCACCAAAAACCCTAATGTAGGTTTCTCATTCATATAAATACGAATGGCCAATTTTGGTTATAACCTTCATTGCTTCATCTGACAATCTACGACATTCTTTCCTGAAGAGAAACAAGTACATGCATGAAATAAACTGATCACAGATAATAGTATAGTATTTATTGTACCTGTTTTCCCATAGGATGTTGAAGTATACATGAACCACAAGCTCCGAAGAGTGCCAATTCAGGTTCATCCTAGCAAAAGCGTTCCTGGTACAGATGACATCCAATAGATACGAGGCCATGTAAAAGGCGGGGGTATCTCCCTCCTTTGGCACCTGAGCCTGTTTTATGCAGGTGCTCAACTGCTTGGAGATGATGGCACCCCAATTGAAGCATGTGCCTAAAATGGCGACTCTCAAAGCTAGAGGCATCCAAGCCTATGAAAATCAGGAGAAGTCCTTTTCCCCATGTTACCTGCAGAGTAGAGCCATGAGATATATGTATGGTTCCCTGAGATTGGTCGTTGGATACCAGCCAGCAGTACAGTTTGTGAATTTTTTGTCTTCTCTCCACCAAGACGACATGATTTTGCTGGTATCATGTGACACATAGAAACTCAAGACGAAATTAGTGCTCAGATTTAGCTCGAAATCTTTGAGATTATAGTAACTATGAACCTCTAATTACAAGGAGACTCCAATGCATTCGTCGTTATCATCATTAATCAAACATTTTTGGGCATCATCAAGGTAAATAATCCACTTCAGGAGCTCAATGAAAGGAAAGAATGGAGATCGGCTTGCCACCATGTGCAGATAAGCTTTGCAAATGATGGGGAGCACCTCGTCATCGAGTTTCCTTATTTCAGGATTGCTATGCGGGGTATATTCGAAGGGTTGTTCTTTCTTGATTTTCTTGAGAACTTCTTCCCAGCAAGGAAATGCCATCTTGGCTCCAATACATTCCTCCATATCTCCGAAAGTTGGGGGCTAGAAAAAGGGCTCCTTGGTGATTCTCTTTATGAAAGATACTAGCTTGGGAGAGAATTCTAATTGTCTTGCAAACTGATGGGGAGGAGCCTTCTCCTATTTATGATTCTTGTAGCTTAGGGGCTCTCAGCGATTTCCTGGTGGAAGGCTTCTTCGGAGGCATTGTTCCTGCAATTTAAAATGTCATTCAAACATGCGTACAAAGCAACGTTGGGTGTGGACATGTAAAAATGGAATGCATGAAAACCATTAGCAGATACTTACCTATAACGCTTGCTATGATAATTTCTTAAAACTCACTGAACTTTGGGCGTTTTCTTCCGAGCTATTGGCTTCACTTTTTTGTTTGTTTTGAATTTCTTCCTGTGCAGAATGGGACCATGCACAATGACTCGAAAAAGATATAACTAGAGAGGTACTACCAGTAATATCAATCTATTAATATGAGTAATAAATGTAAATTCAAAATAAATTACCCTCGAAGTTTTGCAAATAAACCTTAACTAGTTGACGGTGGACGCACGAGAGAAGATACATTGTATCGGTGGGTTTAACTGGTCCTTTTGATTCGTGCACGAATTAGTAACTAATGAATTATATAAGAATTAACTACCACCTTTGAATGTGGCGTATCTGACACATATGGAGGTAAAACATCTCATTGCGTCACATCACTTCAACGTAGGGATCGGGGATCGGTTGTTTACTCCTTACCTCTGCGCAGTGTTTACTATTACACTTTTTTTTCCGAAACCGAATGGATCAATCTTCGGCGAAATACTTCCCAAGGTTGTTCGTAGGAAATAAACACTTTCATTAGTCGACTCCAATCAAGGTCGGTACTTGGCTACTTTGACTTTCCAAATGATTTTCACCACCTTTATCTTTCGCTGATGCCGAATTTCTCAAGCGAGTCGGGGAAAACTCTGGGTCGTCGATTCATGCAGACAATTGATGAAGAAGATTGAGTGGTACCCAAAAAAGAAAATGTTCATATACTTTTTAGAGTGTGTTGAGTGCTCAACAAATGGAGATTCATTGGGCGAATGCAAAATCTTTGATTCCTCTTTTCTTCCTGCACACAATTGATCCATATCTACATATATTACAATATATATATATTTATTATTATTATTATTATTATGATTATGATTATTATTATTCAATGAAAGTATCGTTTTAGGGATTTTCCATTTACTGGGAGGGTGTCAAGTGCCCCCTTCAGGTTTTGCAATTGATAGCTACCTACCCCAATTTTCTCGACTACTTGGAAGTGTCCAAGCCATAGGCTTTGAAACTTAAAGTGTTTTCCCTTAGGTTTTTTTGCTTTTCCCCACTTAAGCACTAAGTCTCCTACCTCGAAGATATTTTCTTTAGCCTTATGCTTATCAAACCATCGTTTAACTATCTGTTGGTGAGCCAGGAATTTTGACTTAGCCTTTTCTCTCTCTTCCTCCAACATGTGTAGAGTGTCGATTCTCTGTTGCATGGTCGACGAGGGTTCTTCCTAGGAGTCTTGGGCCAATTGAAGACATGGAATATAGAGCCCGTTCAAAAGGATAGCTTCTTTCTCGTAGACTAAGAAGTATGGGGAATTTCCTATGGCTTCTTTGGGTGTGACCCTATCAGCCCATAGGGCATTATGAAGTTGATTATGCCAATTTCTATGGTTATCTGTAACCGTGTTTTTTAGTATCCTTAGTTGGTTTTTATTAGTCGATTATGCCACACCATTTCCCTGCAGGTAGTAATTTGCAAATTACTTGATTATAATTCCTTTATCTAGATCAAACTCAGTCAATAGGGTAGAAGAAAATTAGGCTTCATTATCAAAGACTAGAACAGAGGGGACACCAAACCTTATGATCAACTGTTGTTCTATAAATTGGATTACTGCCTTCTCATTTACATGAGTCAGAGGAATGGCCTCTAGCCATCTGGTGAAATAGTCAGTAGCAGTAAGGATGTACTTGTGGA
>SNQJ01S0195541.1:3426-17507 GCA_010110895.2 Picea sitchensis | reverse complement strand
GTGGGAAGATGGGACATTATGCCGCACAATGTCCTCACAAACAGGAGAAACAAAAGGAGAAGAAGAAACACCATGCACATGTAGCAGAAGCCGAAGAGCACTCAAAGTCATCAAAGGATGAATAATTTGTCTTTTAGACAATGGTGATTTTCATATGAATGATAGAAGGAAACTCAAGTAGGACAACACCAGACTCTAGGTTTGCATATTAAGTTTGATATTTTATATTGTTGTTGCTTAAGGAAGTATTGTACCTAGGATAGCAGTCTTTACAAATTTGTTATTTTCTATTGCTATCAAATGTTTAGGTACACCTAAATACTATCGGTATGATTACCATTAAGAAAATGCTCATTGTTAATGATATACTTGTCTAATGAAATGTATCTCCTCTAGGAGATGTTCTTGATTACTAACCATACCATGGAGGTTACCATGCAAATTTTGTTCTTGTCTCTTGTTCTGGGTAGGTCACAAGTGATAGCTCTGAGAAGGAGTTATGATGATGATTGCAAGAGTAAACTATTTAGACAGTCTCTAGCCAAGACATAGAACTGTGTACACGAACGTACACACCCATGTGAAGTAGAAGACGAAGAAGAGTATATCTTATGAAGATTAAAAGTGAGGAGCAGAAGGCTCCAAAGATAATCGTACAATTAATTTGAACACTCTTCAGATCATCAGGAAGAGTCGGTAGTCCCAAAAGGGCCTACCTAGAAACAATGTAGTAAACAAGCATGTTCTCATACAGATACATGTCATTAATAAGCCATACTATGAAGAGAAGCAGATGACTCCACCAGTGGTGAGGCAGGCGGCCCCACCAAGTATCAGCTCAGAAGGAGCTATATTTCAGAGGAATTCAACCCTTAGGATCCATTAGGGAGGATAAACCTCCTAGCACAATCCATAGGAGATCAGACTTCAGAAGAAATCAACAAATGTAGCGGAAGCAGGTGGCTCCGGAGATCGTATAGACTTAGAGAGAGACAATATTTAGAGGGAGAATGAAGATTTAGAGTGAGCAATGATCTTAGAGAGATTCAATGGATTAGAGACTTTCATTCAAAAAGAATTCCTTCTCATATTCATATAGGAGAGAGAAACATCTTCCAGGACTGACAGATAGGTTCCATTAGTTGAGGAGGCTAGATCAAAGCTTCATAGGATTCTAGAATATGTGAGATCTCTTGGGAATATTCCCTTGTCTCGATAGACCTTTCTATAGTGATAGAGGAGGCATCCAGTCAGAAGGACTCGGATATGGATTTTTCCTCAGTTCCAGAAATCACACATATTTTCTAGATTTGTCGCATTGATGAGAAGCATCATTAATTCAGAGCCTTCCACCATTGAAGAAGTTGTTGAGAATAAGGAATGGAAGGATGCCATGATGGAGGATTATCATTCCATAATGAAGAATGATGTGTGAGAAGTGGTTCTGATACCAGAAGGGAAGTCAATCGTAACTTCCAAGTTGATCTACAAGATCAAGAATGTTGCATATGGCAGCATAGAGATGTACAAATCTTGATTTTTGGCCTAAGGATTCTCCTATCAAGATGGAGAATATTATGACAAGACACTTGCTCTGGTAGCCAGAAGAAGTGTACATAGAGAAACCACAAGATAAATGAGAAGGATTCTCATGTCTGCAGATTGAAGAAGGATTGTACAAGCCCAAGCAGACACCCAAGGCATGATATGCTAGATGAGATAGTTATTTTATGGTTTTTCATTGATCCTACATGTCGATGACTTGTTTCTGACAGGAGATGAGAATATCATAGCTATGTGCAAGAGGGAGCTTGCTTCAGAGTTTGAGATGAAGGAACTAGGTCTGATGCATTAATTCTTGGGATTGGAAGAGTGGCAGAGATCATATGAAATTTTCCTTAGCCAAGAAAAATATATTGTTGAGATCCTAAATATGTTCTGGATGATGGACTGCAATTCCATGACCACACACATGACGATAAATATGAATCTCTTGAGTTACAAATATTCATATTTGGTGTATCCCACAATGTACAGATAGTTGATTGGATCCTTGATGTACCTAGTTAACACTAGGCCATACATATGCTCTATAATGAATACCTTAAGTCAACACATAGTTGAACCTAGACAGGTACATTAGATGGAAGAAAAGCATATGTTGAGGTACCTTCATGGTATGGTTGGATATGGATGTGAAGTTGCAGGGATATACATATTCTGACTGGATAGGGAGTGCAGTGGATCGAAAGAATACTTATGGATGCTTCTTCAATCTGGGATCAAGCATGATCTAATGGTTGAGAAGGGAGCGGACATCAATGGCACTCATTACTTTAGAAGAAGAGTATATCATAGCAAGTGTGGCAAGTCGTGAAGCAATGTGGCTCTGTAAGTTTCTAGCTGGGATATTTGATCTAGAATTGGAGCCAACTTTGATACATTGTGACAATCAAAGTTGCATGAATCTTACCAAGAACCTTTATTCCATGACAGGTCTAAGAATATAGTGATAAAATATCATTAAATATGGGACATGGTGCAGAGAGGAGTTGTGGACCTCCAGTACATATCCACAGATGAGAAGATAGTGAACATCCTCACCAAGCCCTTGTCAAGAGTGAAGTATGAGTAATTCAGGGACAAGATTGGAGTGTTGTCGAATGTCCACCCTCATTGAGAGGGAGGTGTGTTGTCTCTTCTATTGACGGATAATCCCTCTGGCCAAGGGTTCCCTGGATCAGTCAAATGAGTTGATTGACGGGGTAATGCATTGTCATACCTACTGAGAGAAGAAACATCACACATGTATTTGTAAGTCTATGGTGGAGACGGTGTGACTTCGGACAGTAGTTGTGTGCTACCTCGGTGGCTTTGTACCACTGGCAGAGACTGTGTGTCTTTGGACATTAGTTGTGTGCTACTAAAGTGGATGTGTTCCACTGGAATAGGATGTGTGACTCTATACAATAGTTGTGTGCTACTTCAATGGTTTTGTACCACTGGGGGAGGTTGCGTGACTCCGAACAGTAATTGTGTGCTACTTCAGTGGTTGTGTACCACTGGCGGAGACTGTGTGTCTATGGACAGTACTCATGTGCTACTATGGTGGATTTGTTCCACTAGTGGAGGCTTTGTGACTCCAGACAATAGTTTTGTGCTACTTCGGTGGATGTGTTCCACTAGTGAAGGTTGTGTGACTCTGGAAAGTAGTTGTGTGCTACCACAGTGGATGTCTTCCACTAGCAATGATTGTGTGTCACTAGACAGTAGTTGTGTAATACTTGGAAACAGTTGTGATCTATTGAATGACATTGTAATAGTTGTCTGCTATTATCTATTTGTCATGGATATTACCAGATCAGTTGGATGTAGTTGTGTGTGCTATTGTTTGATCGAAGAGACTATGCCCGATTATTCAATCTACCAAAGGCATTGTAGCAGTTGTGTTCCTGCTAGCAGATTGCAGAGTAGTCAGTGGACTACCAGATGAAGACATTGTGAAACAAACCTCCCTATATAAGAGGGAGTGTTTATGTTTTAGTAGCTGTGGGAGGATATTTCCCTCCTAGATGAAATTTATTATATGCATAGAATATTCTGGAAGCAAGAGATCCATTAGGAAGATGTTGAAATACCCTAGAAGAGAATTCAACCCAGAAGAATAAAGTATAATAAAAATACACCTTCCCAGAAGAGAAGTTGGCCCAGCTAGAAGGACAAGAAGACTATAAACAAGGAGGCACCTTGTCTCATTTTTTCACTCACTCACACTCTCCCATCTACACAGAAGCAAGGTGTAATTTTGGAAGAGGTGATGCAGTAGATGTAGCTACACAGTTTATTATTGCTCAGTATTTTGGTATTATTATCCCCTAGCCTAGGGATAACTAAGGAGATAATGCCTCGAGGCCCACATGTTCTAGACATGGAGTACCGTGAGTCGTATTACTTGAGCATGGCCCCTGAGGGCCCCTCTTTTCTTCAATGCAGTCCAATTATCACCAGCATTAGTATCCATCCCATCAGCCTAGTCCTGAAGTAGTAGTGAGTCTTGCTCCATGAGTTAATGAGTCTGGGTATCATGGTATGTATCACTCCGATTTTTTAATCAATTGAATATGTTGTATTGAGTCCTTCTTCATTTCATGACGTTTTCTTGGAAATTTTTCTCTTTGCCTCATTCATACTTGGAAGGGTGACATGGTTCCTTAGTAAATTTATATCCCTTTATGATGGGTTGCCACTGGGTGGATCTGTGAAAGGTCATCGTTCGTCCCCTCCATACTTACCACTTTCCATATGTATTCCTCTCATCTCCCCTATGATTGTTTGGGAATTGGGATTGACTACATTACGAAGGGTTGTACCTTACCTCGTGGGAAGAAGGGGTTAAAGGCCTAGAGGGTAAAAGTAGCTGGCAAGAGTTAAAAGCCAATGTTGAAACCTTTGAGATGCTTTGCCCATGGATCCCCGAGAAAGAAGTGAAAATATTCTTAGTAAGAAAAGGGGACCCATATGATACAGAAACACTCAAGGTACTGTTTGATGGATAGGAGGTCTCATTACGAGTCGACCTATTATGACCATGGGCATGTAGCGGTATGACACTACCACCTATCTTGTCAACAAACTAGGGTAGTGGCTCTTGTTGGCATAGCCAAGAGAAAGGGGGTCTCATCACGAGCCAGCCTTCTCATTTCTGTGAAATGTTTTTGGATAACGTTGTCACCTCTGGTCATCAAGCCAAGACAGTTTCCCTCAACTGTTTCCTTGAAGTACAAGAGCAAAATATCAAAAAAAAAAATTAAGAGTAAAAGGCAATGAATGGTCTAGGAAACAATTGCATTTATGAAAAGGTGCATCTCGTCCTCTACAAAGGAACCCATGGGTAAGACTTTGAATTTATTTGTTATTACATGCACCCCATGCCCAAATACTTACCCCATGCCACATCATACACTTACATGACTTGGACTATATCCCGCCTGGGAAACACCCCAAACTTAAGAGAGGTTAGCCCAATAAGACACCCTGATACCTTCTCCAATCTTAACTTGTCAAATTCCATAATGTCTTTGAGCATTTATCTGGGTTAAGAGGGGTTTGATGCACATGTTTGGGTAATTTAATTATTGGATGTGATTTGCATGCTATGATCCCTATGACTTATGAACCCCTAGAGGACGTACTTGTTGTTGTTGTAGGACCTTTCTCGGTGGATAGGTACACATAAGGGGATGATTAGCTAGGACATTCATGGGGATTAAATCTTACATATGGATGTTGCAACCCCATCCAGGGGTAAGAACAAATTGAAGAATTGCACTGGGAAAAAGAAGGATGTTTCCTTTGCAGGCACCCTGGCAGACCTAGACCTAGTGGGACCTTTCTCTTCCACATAGACATTATCCCTAGAGGGCCCTGGACATCAACATCATTGCCCTAAATGTCATCCAGAGCTACGGTTTTGAGTTTGGAGGCATTTATTAGCCTGGTGGCACGTGTGGGTATCATTTAAGGCTTCTAAAAGCCTAGCGCCCTACATTTTTAGCTCAATGTTCCACCTTTAGGCCTCAACGTCACCCTACAAGGGCATGACATCACCCTTGGAGGTGTCTTTAGATGCAAATTAATTTTAATTATGTCAAATTTAAATTTTATTGTAAATTGGCTAGGTCGGCCTTATTTTTGACCTAAAATTAATTAAAGGTCAACGTTTTGTATAAATAAACATAAAGTACTCTCATTTTACACATCACAACTTGTCATACAATACAAGAGGTCTGAAATTTGTGCCCTGGTGAGGGATATTAGCTGAAATTTTGAGGTGCACTCTTGTATAAGCCTATTTTTTGCAACTTGGATCAATCTTGGAAGTTTTTATGGTGATCTTGCATGGTATTCACATGATTATTCTTGGTGCGAGTAAGTAAAATCTGCATTTTTGTCATCTATTGAATGCTTTCTGTATGGTTTTATTTTCTCATACAAGATTATGAAATTGCATGGTATACTTAATTATGGAAGTAAGGAACTTAAATTGCTACTTTCTTACTTTCTGATTGCCAAGATTTTCATTGAATTGATCTAGTGACTAGTGAAACCCTAGAGCCCTAAATTGCTAGCACTCTAAGGATTTTGACTTAGTTATATTTGCATAAGATTCACTCCTTAAGAATCCTAAGGAGAGCAAGTTTCCAGGGCCTAGAATTCCCTACACCCTAGCATCTTGTGTCTTGAGGTCAATGCATAGCGGGACTTAAGTTACTACTTCTCCTATGCATTTTTCTTCTTAGACTTTTGTGCATTATCATAAATTGATTTGCATCCTTAGAAGAAGTCGTCCACTTTGACTCCATAAGCCCTAGAAAGCACTAGTTATTTCCTCTCTCTTGTTGAAGGATTGATCAAACACACAAACACTTTCCTCCTAAGATTTTACTAACTATATCTAACCCTAGTTTAGCCTAGATCACTAACTTATTTGTTGTTGTTATAAATGTTTGCTACAGACATCTAATTGCAGCAAATTTTTTGCATACCCAACATTAATTTGCTAGCTAATCATTTCAGAAATTGCTCGCGAAAAGTTATTATCATTCTACATAGTCAATGCCATATTTTCATTGTATTTTCAAGATTTTCTTAGGAGTATTTGGTATAGCTATTACATTTTATTAATAGTTGTTGTAAACTTATTAATTGTTGTAATTTCATATCAGCTAGCACTTATTGTCATTGTCTATTGTCTATTGAGGTATTATTATCATATTTGTACTTGGAATTATTGTATATGCATGATATAATGTCTTGTTCCGGGAAGGTACATCAAGCACTTCATTAACCTCAATTTTTAGACACAGACTTAGTGACTTTGGTAACCAGTGACAGGGGGAATATAGCTTGACCATAACCCTAATTTTCCAACCCTTTATGTTACCAGGGACACCTCCCTGGGGTAGACCTTGCTTATCCCTAAAAAGTGGGGATTTCCTATTAAGGTGACAGTGATAGGATATCATGTTTGTTATGCCAATATTCATTACTTTACTTGGGCTTTGGGAAAGTACAGATTGTGCAATAACATTTTTGGTGTCGTTTTCGGGAAACATCGAGTCAATTTTCCTCGAACGACATTTTTCGGTAAGCCTTTATCCAAAGCCTTCTTTCACAAAGCTTACCTAGTGACTCCATTGAGGGTGATTCCCTCTTTTCCCTTTGATGATCCCTGGAAGGATTATCTGGCGACTCCACTAATGGCAAAACCAACCATGGCTTCTCAATGGGACTTGATTAATTTTAAACCCTTAGATATGAGTGAATTTTTGTGTTACCATCGACAAATGCCTATGAGGTATGAAAATTGGCTCCCTATATTCATTGGTATTGATGGGGTTATAGCCGAAGATCACATGGATAATTTTTGGGCTTTCTTTCAACTCCACACTATCAGTGATGATGCTGAAGATTTGGCAATGAAACTTTTCTCTGCCACTCTTCATGGCAATGCTACGAAATGGTATGACAGTATCCCTAATGCTAGAATTACATCTATGGACCAATTAGAAGAAACCTTTATTGAGAAATGGAATATTAAAATAGAATATATCCACATGCTCATAAAAATACTTGAATACATGAAACAAAATAATAATGAGACTGTCAAGGAATTCCATACCAGGTTTAAGAATTTCTTGCAACAAATTCCTAGAAGCCATCATCCTAAAGACAAGTACCTCATGTACCTCTATACCAATGCACTCTTAGTGCAATTAGGATTTCTCCTCAGTGAAAAAGGGCTAAGAACAATCTAGGAAGCTTATCACATGGATATACAAATCGAGGCAAATATCTCCATGTTCAAGGGAGAACACCTCTTTACTCCAGAAATCAAAGTTGATGACCCCAAAGATACCCTAGATACTCTTAGTATAGAGAGATTAGTTTCCCTTGAGATCTTTGCTAGTAAATTCTAGGAAAGAAGGGAACAATTCATTGACCAACAAGCCTATTAGAGGAAATTTAAACTTAAAATGGGCCTCCTAAGGAAAAATCGGTAAAATTATAAAATAATGGCATGTAGACATTTAATATTACTATTTCAATTTTATCAAAGCTGCCCATGATTATTTCACTTTTATCAAAGCTGCCCATGAAATAACCATATAATAATAATATATAATATATAATTAATAATAACAATATATAATATATAATGTATAATAATATTATATTATATTATTATATAATATTATAATATTATATTATATTATTATTTAATATTATAATATTATATTGTATTATTATATATTATATATTATTATATATTATATATTATTATATATTATATATTATTATATATTATATAATATATTATATTATAATACATTATATAATATATATAGAATTTGATATGTTATATATTATTTGTTATTATATATATTAAATTTAGTTACATTTTTTTATAATATATTATATATTATTATTTAGTATATGTATTAAATTTAATTAATGTTGGGTNATTATATAATATATATAGAATTTGATATGTTATATATTATTTGTTATTATATATATTAAATTTAGTTACATTTTTTTATAATATATTATATATTATTATTTAGTATATGTATTAAATTTAATTAATGTTGGTGATCACGAGTGTGATAATGCATTAAAGGCACCTCAATAATATTATCTCTTATTTATTAAAAATATTGGAAAATTGGTTAGTGTATTCATTTCACTCAATATCCAAGACAAATTTGGGCAGCCTGGGAAACAATCATGCTTAGGATAAACAAATTATATTATCAAAAAAATTCACATATCTCCAAATTATATAATAAAAATTACATAAGACATGCACCTCTTTTGATTTTTAGAATATTTTGATTGGCTAATACATGATGACATAGAATTTGTATTAGGGTTGGTAGGACCATTTTTCAACCAAATTTCCCCTAATAAGTTGACGAGAGGGAGCATAATGAAGGTTTCCAATCCCATAAGGAAGAGTAAGAATTTACTCATGCTTCTACTGAGGATAATGAGGACCTGGTTGAAGAGTGAAAGCCCGAAGATATCAAACATGATGATGAAGCATTAATGTGTACTCCTCCCTCTGATGAAGCCATTCGAGATCCTATTCCTCCTGCACAAGAAGAAGAGAACGAGATTAGTCATTTTCATTTCCAAGTTTTTTATGATACCCTTTTCTATGATTCAGAAGGTGAAGAAGTAAGGAAATCCTTAGACGAACTAGACCCTCCATCTTGTGATAAAGGTGAAAATGTGATTGAAGAGGCAAGTCATGAGGATGAGGTACTAATGCTTTATCTTCCATTTAATGAAGTCATCCAAGGCTTTGACACTCCTGCATAGGAGAAAGTGAATACGGTAAGTTGTTTCCATTTCTAAGATTTTGATGATGATTTATTTTGTGATTTGGAAAGTGAAAAGGTGTTAGAGGAGCCTTTGGATGTACTAAGCATGTCATGTTACGATAAAGGTAATGACATGGCTGATAATATTGATGAGTTCATACCTGTCGAGAAACATAAATGGGATGTGATTGGGTATGATGGGGATCCCATTTATAACATTGAGGGTCATTTTCAAATGTTTCCTTTACAACTATCGTATGAGGTTACTACTAATTTTGACATTTGGAAACAAGGAGATGATGTAGTTACAGATGTTTTCCAAGCACCCAAGGGTAACCTAGTTCTATGTTCTCATGATGATTTTCGGTCACACCTTGAGGATTTTGATGAGTATTCCTTTGAGAATTATGATTTATTATATGAAGAAAATTATCGACCACCATTGTGCTCAGATCTTGATAATGGTGAGGACGTTGCTTGCTTGAAGCAGGGTACTTGTGACAAGGTTTTCAAGCTCCCTTCAACTACTTTACCTCGCTATGTCACCAAGGGTGTAGTTGGGAAACATGTCCCTTGTCTTGAGTTTTCCCTGGGGAAAATCCTTCTTTTAGAATTCAAGGGTAGGTTGAATACATTAAGAATAATTTTGTTATGTCAGTCTTTCAACTTTCACTTAAAAAATTGTCAATCATCCTCTAGATTCTTTCTAGTCCCTTCCCAGACCTCAAGATGTGATGATATCCAAGGTAGCCAACCTTCAGACTCTTTGAGTCAGTATTTTGAGCCTTTGGTTTTTCACAGTCATTTTTTAAGATGGATTGAGCAGTTTCCTAGAAGTGTAACTTGGCATAATTTTGTCCCTCCCTCCCACCTCCATGAGCTAGATTTTACGATTTTTGAAGATATGATGCATGCTCTAACACATGTTATTTTTGTGTTTGACTTGTCATTATTTTGGTTTATGATGCAGCACAGAGGCGGGTATTATGAGATATTGCTAGGATGGTTTCACTCGTTAATTGACTACACCTAGCATTCAACCAACATGTAGGTAAAGGTAGGTAAGCATTTTCATCCATTTTCATTTCATATTAATATAGTTGTAGTTGCATTTGCATATTATGTTGTCTCACTTGTATATATGTATTCGCATGATCATATGATAGACAAGAGATGCTTTTATTTGTTTATTTTATTGTATATGGATGAGGGGTGATATCACCACCCTAGGGATTACTAAAATCCTTTGTTGATATTTATTAGGCATAGGTCGTACCAGAGATGTCAAGGTTTTCATGCGCTCTACGGTGAGCACATGTCCTTGAGTTGGATCTAGATGTTATCCCCTAGCTTAGGGATAACTAAGGAGATCACATCTCAAGGCCCATGGATCCTAGACATGGAGTACCGAGAGCTGGATAACTTGAGCATGGCCTCGGAGGGCCCCTCTTTTATTTAGTGTAGTCCATTTATCACCAACAGCAGTATCCATTCCACCAGACTGGTCCTGAAGTAGCAGTGAGTCTTGATCCATGAGGTAATGAGTCTGGGTATCATGGTATGTATCACTCTAATTTTTGAAGAACTTGAATATGTTGTATTGAATCATTCTTAATTACATGATGTTTGTTTGGAAATTATGCTCTTCGCCTTGTTCATACCTAGAAGGGTGACATGGTGCCCTAGTAAGTTGATTTCCCTTTAGGATGGTTTTCCACTGGTTGGATCTATGAAAGGTCCTCATTTGTTCCCTCCATACTTAACAATTTCCATGTTTATTCCTCTCATCCCCCATGTCCTTGTTTGGTCGTTGGGATTGGATGCACTAGGAAGGGTTGTACCTTACCTCGTGGGAAGAAGGGGATAAAGGCCCAGAGGGTAAAACTAGTTGGAAAGAGTTAAAATTCAATGTTGAAACCTTTGAGATTCTTCACCCAAGGATCCCCAAGAAAGCAGTGAAAATATTCTCATTAAGAAAAGGGGACCCATAAGATACATAAACACTCAAGGTACTAGTTGATGGATATGATATCTCATCGCGAAATGACCTATTATGACCATGGGAATCCAGTGATATGACACTACCACCTATCTGGTCACTAAACCAGGGTAGTGGCTCTTGGTGGCATAGCCAAAAGAAAGGGGGTCTCATCACGAGCCAACCTTCTCATTTTTGTGAAATGTTTTTGGATAACGTTGTCACCTCTGGTCATAAATATAGGATAGTGTCCCTCAACTATTTCCTTGAAGCACAAGAGAAAAAGATAAAAATAAATAAAGTTAAGAGTAAAAGGAAATGAATGGGCTAGGAAACAATTGCATTTATGTCAAGGTGAAACTCTCCCTCTACAAAGGCACCCACATGAAATACTTTAAATTTCCATGTTATTACATGCACCCCATGCCACCTCATACACTTACATGACTTTGACTAGATCCCACCTTAGAAACACCCCAAACTTAAAATAGGTTAGCCCAATAGGACACCTTGAGACCTTCTCCAAACCTAACTTGTCAAATTGCATAACGTCTTTGAGCATTTGTTTGGGTTAAGGAGTTCTTGATGCACATGTTTTGGTAATTTAATTATTGGATGTGATTTACATGCTATGATCCATGTGACTTATGAACCCCTGGAGCACGTAGTTGTTTTTGTTGCAAGACCTTTCCCAGTGTATAGGTACACATGAGGGGGTGATTAAATCGGACCTTCATAGGGCTTAAATCCCACATATGGATGGTGCAACCCTAGCCAGAGGTAAGAATAAATTGAATATTTGCAACGGGAAAAAAAGAAGGGCGTTGCCTTCGGAGGCACCCTGGAAGACCTAGACCCGTGGGGACCTTTCTCTTCCACATAGAAGTTATCCCTTGAGAGCCCTGGACATCACCATCATAGCCCTAGACGTCATCCAGAGATAGGATTTTAGTTTGGAGGAATTTATGAGCCTAGTGGCACGTGTGGGTATCATCTGGGGCTTATGGAAGCCTAGCACCCTACAGTTTTAGCTCAACGTTCCACTTTTAGGCCTCAACGTCACCCTAGAAGGTCATGACGTCACCCTTGGAGGTGTATTTATATGCAAATTAATTTTAGTTATGTGAAATTTGAATTTTATTGTAAATTGGCCAGGTCGACCTTATTTTTAACCTAAAATTAATTAAAGGTCAAAGTTTTGTATAAATAAACATAAAGTACTCTCATTTTACACATCACAACTTGTTGTTATAACCCTAAATTGCACCAGACATGCATACCTGGCATCAGGTCATCTTACTTGTTATCTTTTCCAAGCCATCACTTAACATCCCTTCTAAAAAACCATTGTTTTGAAGGTGTACGCGCCCTACACCACTACTGCCCGTGTACACACACTTGTTTCACCACTACAGCCCACGTACACACACAAAAAGCACGAAAAATGAAAATTGCAAAGGGATACGAGTTTTCAGGTCATTACCTAACCATTTGAACGCCCACATCCAGTCACCCCAACCATTACGAGAGCATAGCAACTCTGCCCATTTCAGTATTCCCCCTTTGCCCCAATATTTTGCAACCACTTTGTGAGTTTGAGCCAGAATTCCTTCTTCCTGCATTGCAAACCCTTGTCATTTCCCTAGAGATAATTGAAGAGGAGAAGAATACGTGGAAGCAGTTGGTGCATGTTGAAGAGGAGCCCAGGACTGAGTTCAAGGAGCAGTTGCCACTCTCATATTGTAAACGACTTTTGTGAGATTAATATAAAGAAATACTTTTTCCATCCCGCCAAATGATGTCTTAAATATTTATGATTTGTTTACATCTCTTGGTTATGATGTATAACCCACTAATCCATATATAGAATGCATGCTTGTAGTTTCTTGTTTGTATTTTGGTGAATGCAAGTTGGCCTTGGGAGGATATTTGTAGTCAAGAAACAACTGAGCGCAAAGGGATCATCACCCGACGCAGAGTTTAAGGTATCCCTACCAAATCCCTACACTTTGTCTTTTATGTATGATTGTGGGGTAATGTTGGGATAGTTGATTAAAAATAGGAGACTTTAGACGGTTAGCTTTGCCTGCACTTTAGAACCTTGGTGTAGTCCGTAGAGGGGTTTTCCCACTATAGAAGAATTGGCAACCATACTGGGGAGACCTATAGGGTTTTTTTGAGATATTATTTTGGATGCTTTGAATCAGTTTATTTACTGTTTTGAGTTTATGTAAGCTTCTGTGTCTTTAAGGGATTCTGGTCTTCCATACCAGTACTCCCTGCCTTTGCTTCATTGTTTGTTTTCATCTTTTTTGAGAAGTTACAGATGTGTATGTGGCCTATAGGGTCCTACACGCGTTCATACACACCCTACCTTTGGACAGCCCACGTACATACGCAGGCTATTGAAGTGTCAATAGCGTGCTTGTGTTGAGAAAAAAAAAATTAAGAAGAGGTAGTCGTCCTCTTCCCTGTCAGAAGTCACACTTCTCAGGGGTTTTCTTGATCTAGCTCTGGTCTCTTTTATAGCAGTATGTAGCCTAGGTCTGACCTTAGCATAGCTTTCTTTTTATCATATATTTCTTGTGTTTTCTTTATTAGGGTTTTTAGGCAAGTGTGTGAGTCTGTTCTGATCCCCCTGTTTGGTATTGTCAGTGACTCCCTGCGATCTGCAATTGGGCCTGAAGTCATTTCTTGGTCTCGACTTGTCATCA
>SNQJ01S0195539.1:0-17507 GCA_010110895.2 Picea sitchensis | reverse complement strand
TCGTATATCATTTCTGTGTATTGTGAAGATTATGCTGGATATTTTACTGTCATTCTGTCATTTCTAGCATTTCATTTATGTTCTGCATATTTTATATATCTGGTATCTTGCATGGAGCTTCCCTTAGGTTGTAGCCTATGAAACTAGGGGGATCGAGCCTCCTTCCTATTGCAGCTGGAGAACAAAGGAAGTTGGTGCTTCCAATGAATGTAATTCTTCAAGACATATAAGAAAAAACATTCTATGGTTTTCTCCCGATTTGGGTTTCCACGTAAAGCACTGGTGAATTGTGTATGTGTGTGATAGTTTATTTCTTACTTCTCATTATTGGATAATAATTATACATTGATATAACATTTGAAGAAAAAGGATTATAATTATGCTATTACTGATTCACCCCCCTTCTCAGTAATCCAACAGGGGCCCACACCCTCCACCAGTTGTCTTCACAATTAGTTCACCTGCAGCACCAAAATGCATTTCAAAAGGAAAAAACTATACAATTAGGAAAAAATTGACATGTGCAAACTCACTAAAGTAAGCATGTGCACAATGCATGGGCCAACAAATCTCGTAGAGCGCACAATGTGCCAAATGCACAACTGTGTACAAGACAAGCTACACACTCATGTGAATGAAACATTTATGGTTCTTGTCACCCCCCCAACCACTTATGGATCAGCTCCCAACTTAATTTGACCTCCAAATCTGAGCGAAATTTGAATTGGGGGTTGTTCATGGACAAAAGGGTGCCCTAAAGGGCCCCTTGTTCACACTAAAAGCGAGTTGAATTTTTCCTTGAAGAAATGTTATAAATGGAGGCCAGGGGTGCACTCAGAAACCAATAATAATCATAGTATTGTTATGTTGCCTCAATCCTCCCTTGAGAATCCTCTTTTCTCCTTGGAGTATACAAGCACCATTGCAATAGGCCATTCCACTCACCTCTTGAGGGAATAGGCATTGATTTTCTACATCATTTTCCATTTTTCTTCCATTGTAAGAAGAACTCTTCATTAGGGAACGCAAGTCCCTCCCAAAGAGGAAGAAGGGACCCATAAGTCCTCATTTTTCTCTAAGGTGTTTTTCCAAGTAATATAGTTATCCATTGGTGGCATAATCTTGGTCATTGGTTGATTGCTTATGGTTCTAAAAGTTTCTTATGCATTCTAGTTTTTATTTCCTTAGTTGTTTTACTTTTTTTATTTTTTTATTACATGTGTTTGGCTTGTTTAACCCACTCACTAACTTTTGTCTTGTCTAGCAGGCCCCACTAGGCATGCAAGTGCCATTGTTTTGGTCACCCAAGTGACGAAACGGGCACAATGGATTGGAGACCATACTAGGGATAGGTATCAAATTCCACCCTATTTTGGCTTAGAGAAAACTTCTTTTTAATCAATTTGTCTTGCAAGTAACAAAAACGGCCCAGCCTTACCTATCAAAAGCCAAATTCTGAGTTGGAGGAGGAGAATTTCACTCAAAAAAAAATCCCCCGACGCGTATCAGAAAGTGTACGGGTATTCCGGCCCACAGACGAGCACTCAATGCACTGTGCACCAAAAATGATTATTTTCTCTGTGCACTGTGCGCCCACTGCACCTCTATCATAATCATAACCCGTGCACATTTCCATATTTTATAAATTGTAAGGGTTTTTTGATGATTTGAAGGCCCCTAGCCTTCAATTTCTTGCTTTCATGCAATTTTTAATGCCCATGCACTCCACTTAGACTCCTTTCCCATATGAAAGGTTAGCTAAATATAGGCACTTAGGGGGTAAAAATAACCAAATATTCTCCTCTTTTTCTTTTTTTTCCACATGGATGGCTTGTTTGGTTTGTAAAAAATAAGTTGAGATTATTGCTATCACATATATAAACACTTACATTGGGAACATAAATCAACTTTGATCATTGAGTATTCTCTTCTCTCACACCATAGAGCGATATTGAGAATCAGAAAGGTGGTTAAGGAGACATTTCATCTCCCTTAATAAAAATATTTAAGAGAGGACAAAGCCCCCCTAGGGATCCTCTTAGTTTCTTTTTGAAATCATCATAAATTTGTAAGGGCCCATACATGCCCACATGTTGCAAACTTAGGATAGTTTCTTGAAATTGCTTTCTTAATTTACATGACTAGGGGGGGTTTAAAGATCAAAGTAACAGGCTCATACATGCCCATATGCTTGCAATCTAGGATAGTTTTTCAAGCTTTATTAGTGTAAACAACATTAGGGAGTTTAAAGGATAGGTAAGGACCCATATGTCCACATGATAGTTCTTTAGGGATTTTGAAATTCTGCAAGGTTGTACCAATGACACTTAGTAATATAGGTAACAAAGATTTGTAAGGACCACAGGAAGTCCACATGTTGAAAATTCACACGTAACTTATTAAAATTTGGCACACTCTTTCACTTGCTCACACACAAAGTCACTCCTCACTCACATAATTTCCATCTTGAATTGTGGAGGTTGACGTATGTTTTCTCCAAAGGAACTCTGAAACGTCCCACTATTTCTTGTAGAAATTATCTACACCCACTTAATTCAAAGGAGATTGGTTCACACCCCCAATATCTCATCCCATCACACCTAAATTTTTTCTAAAAACCCATTAAGTTTTCTTCCACGAGAGGTGCCAAAAAAAAAATTAGTCTAGGTAGGATCTCAGGGGTAAGCATCCAAATAACCCCTCGTTATCTGGTTCTCACATTTTCAAACATTAGAAGTTGACAAATAAGGAAATTTCAAATCCTCCAAGTCAAGTGTTCCTACACCATAAGGTAGGGAAATACCCGTGAATGGTTGAAGGTCAAGATCTGATTGTTTTGTGTGTCCCCCCTTGAGTCACCCAACTCTTGGAAGGGATCCAACCCATGAGCCATTTCTGAGGCTGAAAATCTAAATGTCTCACTTTGACTGAGGTACCTGGTGGCCAAATTTAGGACATCTACCCAGGTGGAAATTGTGGTTTGCAATTGAACCTTGATCATATTTTGTGTGGCTATTGGGAAATATCGCCAGCTCTTTCAGGATATGCACCCTCTAACCCTCATTATAACTAATTATTTCATCCTTCAGTAGTTCCTCTTCCAGTGGCTTCAGAACCCACTATTGAGTTCTCTTGGAAGGTCCAGTGCTATTTGAGAGGAAGGACGATAAGTCTTTTAGGACACGATCATTTTGTTTTATTTTTTCTCCTATGCAGACAAAATCCACCTACCCACATTTATGCTTATTTACAGTTGATTTATGTATGATGCTCATTTGATTACATGCAATTGTGAGTTATATTAGCTTGTGAAGGTCCAAATTATACAAGTCTCTTGTTCATTTCTTGCTCTCATCACCATTTTCACACATTCACTTTGCTAATCGGACACCATAGAGGACCCACAGAATCCCCGTCATTCCAAATGCTTGCAAAATATCCCTCCTATTCTAGGAGGATTTCCTAGTCTTTCCAACTCACCGAATCAGCCATATCACACCCTCGTGAGTTCCACTATATTGGGATTAGATTTACTTTGTTCCACTTTTCTTGGGTCCAATTCCCAAGGGAATCCATCCAGTAGCTCTCCTTCACAAAGAGGCAGTGGGTAAACTTCTTCTCAAAGAAGAAGCACAATCTCACCAAATCTCTCCCAAGGGTCAGGTCCACTACCTGCTCACACCATCGATGGAAATAATCCTCTAACAAATATCCCTATTCCATACTTGGCATCTCTCAACATTCCTGATTTGACTAAACTCATAAATGATCCCATTTTACATGACCCCACATAGCCCAATATGCCTACCAAGCTACCTTCAGATATTCCAAAAATTGAAGGAAAACTAAGGGAGGATCCTGCCAACCATGTTATGACATTCCACTTATGGTTCTCTTCAAATAACATCATGGATGACTCCATCCTCTTAAGGTTATTTCAAAGAACACTCATTGGTCCATCAACCAAATGGTATGTAGACGAAAAATCAGGGTCCCATGTGACTTTTGAATCCTTGGCCAAATCCTTTTTGGCCTCTTTTCAACTCCCAGTTCGTCATGACATTGGTTTAGAACTACTCTCAGAGTGAAAACAAACCTCAACTATGCATATTTCTGACCACATCCATGAATGGCGTCGGCGACGTAGTTTATGTAAAGAAGAAACCACCAAAGAACAATGACTCGATTGGTTTCTAAAATCACTCATCTCTATACTTGCCAAAGATGTGGAATCCAGCTTCCCCCAATATGAAGAAGAAGACATTAGCAAAGACCAACAATTCAACCTCATTTATGCTCAGTCGAGTTACTTATACACATTATTACCTTATGCACCTAGACCCATACCATTCGGCCAGGAAAAACCTAGAATGTCTCACACTACGGATGGGTTGATTGGTACCACGACACACCACAACCCTTACTACCAACTGCCACCTATGTATGGTGCATCTCAATATCCACAAACATATGGAAGGACATCGTATTACCCTTCATCCCCTTTCCAACCTCCATATCCTGTTTCTCCCCCTCCACCCATGAGTGGACCGTTCCCGACACCCATGATGTGACCAACCTCTCAACCAAGTTCAAGTTCCTCTTCTACTTCAACATATAACCTAGAAATTAGTGAAAGTTCTTCACCTTCCTATGTGCCCTATGGATCGTTGCCACAAAACAATCTGTATTTTCCATTCCCTGGTCCTCCACAGTCGAGTTCTCCTCCATATGGACAACCACATGTCAGCGTTATCTTTGTTCAACCCTCTCCCATTCAACAACTTCATACTTTTGAGCAGTTGAATATGGAAAATCCGACCCATTAGTCAAATAATGCCAAGAATAAAGGGAAAAACCAAAAAAATAATAACCCGAGACCAAGTGGAAATAACCCCCCACAAAACCAACCTGTTGGGGGCAACTAGAATCAAGTTAATCAGAACCCCCAAGGGGACAATAACAAAAAACGCCAAGGGAGGAAAAACAATAACAACCCCAGGATGAACTTCTCTTATGCTATTTGCGGTGAGTATGGACATTATAATCACCATTTCCCCAAAATTTCTGACTTAAAATGGATGAAAGAATCCATGAATGCGCCACCACAGTATTTGCAATAGCCACCCCCGTCTGTATTGAAAAACCCTATTCCACACCAAGGTGTGATGAATACCCAATAGGAGGTACATCCTGCCCCACCACAAATAGGGCAGTATCAAAACCCAGGGCCCATCCACCTGGGAAACCCGATGGATCGCAATATCCTCCTCACTAGCAAAGACAAAATTCTTCTACAAATGCATGGTCATCGATACAACGCGCCATTTGAATCTACTCCAAACACCTCAGAAGCAACTCCAGCTACAGCTGGACAACCCTTGATGATTCCACTCCCTAATACTGAAACAACCATTTGTATCCCTCGCATCCCATTACGACAGAATGTCAATAACCCTCAAGCTAGGGCAACACACAATTATAGTCTGGTCGATGACTTGGCAGAATCTCCTGCGGCCATGTATGTATTGGAAGTCCTCCAGATCTGTCCAACTCAATGGAAATCCTTACTTTCTTCCTTGGGGGAAGTCGACCCAGTTAATACTAGACTCGTCACATTTGATCTAGATAGTGGAGAAGCATGTCTCCCTACTCTGGTAGCTTTCCAAATACTAGTCAAAATTTGAAACATCATGATTCATTGGTGTATCATCGATGAAGGTGCATCCACATGCATCATGTCCAAAACTATATGGAAGAAACTTGGCTCCCCTGAGATAGTACCATCTACCTTCACCCTTAGAGCCTATGATGGTCGACCATCCTCCCCTGAAGGGATCTTCCAAAATGTCCCTGTCGAACTCGGGGGAAAAACCATCCTCATTGACATTGAGGTTATCGAAGCCCCTCTTGATTACAATATCTTTTTTTGATGTAGCTACATGTATGCTATGAAGGTAGTGGCCTCTTCTGTGTTTTGAACGATGATGTTCCCCCACAATGGGAAAATCTTCACAATCAACCAAATCACACATTATGAGCCTAACCATTCCGCCAACATCGATAACATCTTTTCTCTTGTCTGCACTACCTTTCGATTCTTATTCACTCATTGACATGGGCCCCAAAATTTTAAATAACCTATCCTCATTGGGGGCATGCCATGGAGCACCACCTCTCATACACCCTTCAACACAAGTGTGTGTCATATATTCCAAGGGAGCTGACACTAGAGACACCACTCCTCCCACTAATGCCTCTCCACACCTCGACGTTCCACCAATTGAAGAAATATTACCTTAGGAATTCCTTAAGAACCCTACTACACCACTTATCCCTGATTTTTCCCTCCCCTAGGGGAAAATCCCGGTTTGAGAGACAATCCCTCAAGCCATTACTCAAATTCCCTTCTTTTACCCCCCACCTGGAGTTCAAGCATTTCAAGTAGCCATGACACTTACCCTTCCCAACATGGTGCTTTCCATCCTTGTATGGTATCTACACCGACCCACCATGGTTCCTTGACGATCTCTCCCTCCTCAGTCAGAGGGAATCCCGATGCAGATTTCAGTGCAGGCTTCAGCCGCACCAAACTCACCTCAAATTTCCAGCACCACTACCATGGCTGGGGGAAGATGGAAGAATAAAGATTCCATGGCTCCACTTCCTCCCCGATTTCAACCTCCTTGTGCACTATACGAAAGAGAGGGACACCCCACTAATAGATGTCCTTCTCTTCCCGAGTTACACAATCTGATTCAACTCCCTCAAGCAATCACATCGCTCACCGCTTCACCAAGCACATCTATTACGACTACAACATCCTCCCCTATAGGCATTAAAGGGATGTGAACCAAATTCATGTGTTCCATTTGTTCAGAATATGGCCACTACACTCATCATTGCCCAACTCTACCTTAGTTTCGTCAGATGCTAGATGCGGTATGCCAAACCTTTCAGCAAGATCCCTCTTCGCCACCACTTTCTAGTAATCAAGTCACAGACATACATTATGTCTCTTCCTCCATCCATGAATGGATGAGATGCCCTTATGCCCTTTGTGACTCACTTTCTCACTTCACATACTGGTGTCCTTTGATTGTGGCGTACCGAGGTCATCGTTCAACCCCTATTCAACCACATCTGACCCCCTCACCACTGGTCTTGCCCTATCTAGATATTGTCAACATCATCTACCTTGAACCTAAGTCACTTCCCACCCCTCCATGGTTCATAAGTAGAATGTCAAAGGATATTCCCCCAAATCCTCCCAATTATCTGATTCATTTCCCACAGGAAATCATACCCCCTACCACATTCTATCACCCACAGTATCTGGACATTTGTTTTATGTCAAGTGAGCCATCGCACCTCGTTTTTGATATCGCATCTATGTCTTTTCAACTTGAGGACACTCACACTGTGACAGTCACTCGCGTCACCTCCTAGGATCCCTTATATTCTCGTATTTTCCACTACGATGAAGATATCCTAGAGGAACTCACTACACCCGATTTCCCATGTAATGCACTCCATCACTAAGTGATTTTTGTCTCATAGGAAGCCTTTGAACCTCTTAGAAAAGCCTCTGTATGTGAAATCAAAACCAAGGATTTTATTCCTTCATGGCATATAGACTGGTTAAACAACCCTATCCTTGCCCCCTATTCCTTTGAATAAGGAAACATGGCCAATATATCCCCCACCGTCAAAATCAACAATTCCATCAAATCGGGAATTGTAGAAGAAATCACCATTGGCATTGCATTCTCCCCTGAGGAAATCATATCTTACAAAGCTCTCTTTTAGGAATACCGAGATAGATTTTCTTGGTCATATATGGAGATGTTGGGCCTCGATCCTTCTATAGTTGAACATCTCATCAACACATGGCCAAATGTCACCCTAGTCTGTCAAAATCAATGCCTGCTTCACCCATCCAAAGATTCGACTATCAAAGAAAAAGTCAACAAGTTACATGTTCCTGGGTTGTGTCTACACTGACTTTCACGATCTCAATCATTCTTGTCCCAAAGACAAATTTCCAATCCCTTTTATCGACCAAATTATTGATGATTGTGTCAGCCACAAGGCATTGTCCTTCATGGATGGGTTCTCTGGCTACAATCAAATCCAAATCCATCCATCAAATCAGTATAAAACCACTTTTACTACCCCATGGGGTACTTTTTCTTATTGTGTCATGTCGTTTGGACTCAAAAATGCAGGTGCTACATTTCAACGGGCCATCAATTATGTTTTCCATGATCTTTCTTGCATCATCCTCGCTTATTTGGATGACCTCGCTGCTCGATCCAAGAAACGAACTCAACATTTAAATGACTTACACATCATTTTTCAATGATGTTGCCAATACAATATCTGCTTGAACCCCCTCAAGTGTGTATTTTTCATCACAGTGGACCCCCTCAAGGTCCAAGCTATCACAAAAATTCCACCATCGAGGAATTTTCTCCAACTTCAGATCCTACAAGGGAAAGCTAACTTTTTACATCGCTTTGTCCCAGATTATGCCACCCACGCACATGGTTTTCGCCACCTACTATGTCATGATATCCCATTTCAATGGGATGAACATGCTCAAACCACTTTTGATGATTTAAAAGTGTCCCTATCCAATGCCCCTTTGATTAGTCCCCCAGACTTTGATCATGATTACATCCTCTACTTATTAGCCTCAGTCGTCTTAGTAGCAGGAGTCCTCATCCAACTAGGGGATGATGGGCAGGAACATGTCATTTACTACATCAGTAAAAATATTTCAGGAACACCCCTGAAATACAATCATGATGAGAAACTATCCCTCGTAGTTGTCATCACAGTTCAGAAACTACGTCACTATATCCTACTTCGCACTACCAAAGTCATAGCAGATTCTAACCTCGTGCAATACTTACTTAGTAGACGATCAATTAATGGAAAATTTTCTTGATGGATCGTCATCCTTCAGGAGTATGATCTAGAGTTCTCAACTCCCAAAATCAAGAAAGCACTCGTTCTCGCCGAACTCATTACGGTGTTTCCCTCAAACGCTAAAGTTTCACCTGTCAATATGGATTTTCTCGATGAACACCTCTTCTTCATCCTCTCTAATGACTCCTAGTATGGCGACCTTCTTTTCTACCTTCGGATAGAGAAGTTTGGGTCTCATCTCTCTCGAGATGATCATCGACGCATTTTCCATCAAGCCCCTCGATACCTCCTCATCGGTGAAGTCTTGTACCAATGTGGGGTCGACACCATTCTTCACCGATGTCTGAACATCGATGAATCTGACAAAGTCTTGAACGATTTCCATAGCGGTGCTTGTGGGGACCACCTCTCAGGTATGTCCACCACCTAGAAAATCGTTCGAGAAGGATACTTCTAGCCCACGTTGTTTCATGACTGCATCCATGTTGTCAAGCGATGTGACAGATTCCATCCTTATGAAAACAAATCATGAACGCCACCTGTTCTTCTACATCCAGTCATCACCACCGACCCTTTCTGCAAATGGGGCATAGACTTCATGACTTGCAATCCTCCATCTAGTAATGGACACAAGTACATTTTCATGGTAGTCGATTACTTTACCAAATGGGCCGAAGCCATGCCTACTTTCAACAATATCACCGACACAACAACACATATTTTCTTCAACCACATCATTACGTGCTTCAGAGTCCCACTACAGTTAGTATCCGATCACGGTAAAAAATTTGAGAATGAGATATTCGTAGAACTCTCCTCAAAGTTAGGATTCTCCCATGAGTTTGCCTCCCCATACTACCCTCAATCCAACAGACAGGTCGAGGATGTCAATAAAGTCCTCAAAACCATTCTACAACGTACCGTCAACAAACATAAGACCAACTGACATCATATGTTATTTTTAGCATTATGGGCTTATCACCCGACAATCAAAACTGCCACCAGTTTTACACCATTCCACCTCGTCCATGGGATCGAGCCACCCTCCCCATCGAATGTGAAATTCCCACGTTACGCACTACCATCGAGATATTACCTGGCATTGCTCCAATGGAGCAACACTTGTTGACCTTAGAATCACTGGATGAATATCGTCGATCTTCATTAAAGAACAACGAGGCAACTAAAAAATGGTCCAAAGACACCTTTGACCGCCATGTCAACCTTCATTCATTTCACGAAGGAGATCTTGTCCTAGCATATGATATCGCCCACGATACTCTCGGTCGTGGGAAATTCGAATTGTTATGGCATGGACCCTACATTATCCAGCACTGCCTCACTAAAGGCACATACATATTGGCCTCTCCAAAAGGCTATCCTCTCAAAGAACCCATCAACGGGTTGTACTTAAAGAATTTTTACGCCTGAGCATAGCCATTCTACCTTAGGTTTTTTCTTTATACACTTTTGTATAGTTTTTAGTCTTCTTTTTGTCCTCCACTCCTCATGTATGATATGCCATCTGTGTTATTGACAAATGCATCCTCCATTGGCCTACCACATTGGTTACACTGATGGTGCTAGCCGCTGGACACATAATCTTGCTTTGACTGCTTGGGCCCTCTATACCCCCTCACATGAATTACTCCACTCCAATGACATATGTTTGGGTTCAGCCAACAAAAACCAAGAATAATGTGTTTCCATCATTGGTATCCTTGACGAGGCCAGTCACCACCACATTCGTCACCTTAGTGTTTTATTAGATTCCCAACTGGTCGTCCTTCAGCTCAACAATGTATACTGTGTCGGCGATACTTGCCTCTTTCGCAAATACCTGCAAGTTAGACTCTTATATTGAAACTTTTATTCAATCACATTTACACATATTCCATGATAATTTAATCAAATAGCAGATAACATGGATAAACTAGTGTTAGATTGGCATTTATCACATTAAGGCATCATCATATATACATAAGCATCATACATCAGTCACAACATATAGATTAGTCATCATCAACCATAAACAAAATAAACACATATAGACATAACAAGAGACAATGATATGTATCCATATATATATCTCCTCCAAACAATCATAAATGTTTACAAAATAAAAAATATACATCGCTTGTAGGCTAGTGTGCCCCCTCACTCATATAGGTACAAAATGGGTACCCCCTACCCTATACAAAATGGGTATCAACTACCATGTACAAAATGGTCTCGCAAGCCTATAAAAATACAAAAATCGTCACTCATGGTGCCCCTAGAGCTCCCCCCAGGTCCTCTATCAGCTAGAGGTGCCCCGCTAGCTGGGGGTCCTTTAGGTCCAGGGGGCATTCGACCAATCATCGCTTCCCCCACTATAGTTTCTCGATGGATCAAGGTCCTCCACTCTATCAGTACACCCACACACTTCTCCAGGACCCTCTCATCTTGGATTTAGTCCCACATGCCCTTCGACACACCCTATAGAACCTCCTCGAATCATCGATGAAGGTCCTCCATCGCCCCTCCATCCTTTTCCCATGGCTCACATGCTGGTCCAGCACTAGATTCATTGAATCGACACCTCTTTCCTGCCCTCGGTTCATGTGTTGTCCCAACACCAACATCATCTCGCCTGCGTCGTTGTCCTACTCGTGCCTATGCCTGCGACAGTCGTACTGGCCCCTGGCAAGCCACTTCCTCGACCATATCATCCTCACGACCTCGGGGCCATACATATGCAAACACAAAAGCCAAAGGTAGAGTCAACATTCATATATACATAATCATATGCTACACTATCAAAATCACAAAACATAAATACAGAATCATACCTCTCTGGTCCCAGTCCTCCCTAGGAGGAAACACCATGTCTGGGTCATGTTGGTAGTCCATACCACTATATGGATACCTGAGTATCACCTTGGCATGTGATTCCACACACATGCCACCATGGCCTTAAAGTAGTGTCCACCCTCTCCACCCCCTTGTGACACACCAACACCTGAGCCCACTGCATCAATCACAACTCTCGCAACCCTAAAGGCGCCAACAAAATCCTTAAGCACAAAAGAGGMATCCTCTCAAAAAACCATGCCACTAGGATGGAACCAAACACAAAATCACCAGAGTCGGTGGTTCAACACCGGTGAATCTACCCCCTCATCCTGGAGTGCAACATCATCCCCGAGGAAAAAAAGTCCCCATCTAGGACCCTCTCTACAATCCTCAGTTGACCTCTTGTGATTCGTTGAGTCGCCAATGATCCATAGATCCTCACTATGATGGTAGCGATGGACTGAGGAAAGAGCTCATCAATCACCTCAATACAGATAAAAAAAATGAACATTGGGTTTGGTCCTGAACAATAGTGTCGTTCCATGTCCACCAATCTCACATCCCTCGGCATCTAAGGGTCAGCAGGCAAGTCCATCCCCTGGAAGGAGAGCCCCGTCAGAAAGTATACATCCTCCACAACTAAGAGTGTTAGTTGTTTTCCCCTAACAATGAAGCATTGTAGATCAACGATCCACATGGATATCAGATATCGAAGCAGGAACTCCTGCAACCGTATCAAAGGGCACTCGAAGAGCTTGAGAAACCCGCAAGATTCCAAGTGCCTCTGAACGCCTGGCTGATCTCTCACTGCCTCTCGGAGGCGGTCCTAGTATCGCCCCCTCCAATCGACTGGCATAGTGTCCTCCCATCACAAAGTTTATCACCTGCATCCACACACAAACACTTGGTCAGCCCTCATCATTCATCAAAAACATCAAAAAAATCAAAATTTCAAGCACCCTTAGCTTTGCCTTGAGTGCACAACTTTCACCCACACAGGTGCACACATCTTCATTGCACAACTTCACACTGATGCACAAATGTATACAAAATAGCTATGCATCAATGTGCAACTGTCCCCTCGACAGGTGTGGACACATGCACACCTATCCTCTACACATCTGCGCACTGATGCACAACTGTCTAAGAAACAAATGCACATAATGCACGACTGTCATCTTAACAGGGGCACATCCAATGTGTGCCTGTTTTCCCTCCCTTGCACCCCTATGTGTGGTTGTGTCAAACACAACCGCACATTATGTGTGGGAGATGGAATTATACCCGTGCATCTGAGCGCAGGTATTCTTCCTTCTCCAGCACATTTGTGGGCCCACCCCTAAACCTACCCTTGTACAACCATTTGTACAACCCCTAACTTAAAACTATGAAATTCATGCTATGCAGGTTGGATGGGACCACTAACCTGACTCTTGCAACTCTTGGATCGATCAGCTCGAGCTCCCATAATCTCCAAATATCCTCCAAATACGCACATCAAATCACTATAGCGATGGGTACAAATGAGATGGCATTGTGGGCTCACCAGCCATATATAGTCCCTTTTCAAAACTTCCACACTCAGTTACAATAGCCTAGAGCCTCTATTTCTAGATCCATCTTTAGCCACAGAATCATGGTCCCACCATCTACACAGTTACATTCCTCGGGTCACCATATGAACTTGGCCCCGGGGGAGCATTTTTTCACGTCACATCTAGCTACGCATGCTCATGTTCAAAATTATCAAATAATTGTTATATGTTCTTTATCATCAGATATTGTTCATGTCGGGTATTCATTTTTAATGTGTGCAGATACTTGGTCATCACAAACGGTGCAACCCCTTCAGGTATATGTTCAACACTAGCATGTAATCATTCCCTCTGAATATCAAATGCATCTCCCAGTCACACCCTCCGTCGTTCACCTTTAGGGTCCTTACATCTAACTTTGCAGTACCATCACCTCTACTGCATTTTGGTACTCTCACCTAGTAGCACTCTCCCCCACATGATCTATCCCATTCATAATTCCCCTTGGCAATTTGACACTCATGTTTCTTTCACCCCCCTAGGAATGTGAGTCCTGATAGTCTTATACACTTCTGAGAATCAACCACATACTTCTTCTCATCATATTGCTAGATGTCCCAATGGACTCCTAGGCTATCTCATCTTGGTCCTATTAACTGCACCTCCATAGTATCATTAGTCGTCCATCTCATCCACTATCTATTTTCCCATCTACATATTGCCCTCCATTCATTTACCTCATACAAAAACCTACCCATGGGCCCCCCACCCTCCACCAGTTCTATTCAAAACTTGTTCCCTCACAGACCAATCCATCTTACACTGGGGCATCTGTTTCTGTATCTTTACACTCATCCCAAATTATTCTTTATTTATTTGGTAATTGTAAAAAGCCTTTGTTTCCAACATTTACTTGTCTTTTTGTCATCACCCTTGATGACCTTCTTTTTCTGGAAATGCAACCCATGTCTCCCTTTGTTGGGGCATCTAATCTCCCCTTTTCATCCTGACCTCGCTCACAAACCTTGAGTATCCCAAAGTCCATGTACCCCTGATCTCTGATTTTGTCCACTTTGTCAAGCCTCTGGCACAATTTAACCCCATATCTAGCCGTCCCCCTGACACTAGATACAGTTTTACGGTTGTTTCCAAATCATCCTTCAAACATACCCCCAACCAAGGGTAGTCTTGAGTCCCACCACATCTTGACTTTGTTCATGTTCCCTATCAGTACCTGATCTTATTTCTGTGGATTTCATGAATCCATTTGCTTCTTGGAGTCGCATCTCCCTTTCTGTCGACATCAACATAGTTTCCAGAAGGGCGACAATATCTTGAATCTTATTGCCTTTAAAATTAGGAGTATCGTACGACACAAAGAGAAACATCATTACTCTTTGATTCTGTTGACCCCCATAACATTCGACTTCAGAAAAATCTCATGTTACAGTGGGTCTTACTATGTGACTATTGCAGTTGTTTTATACCTGCCGAAGACCTATGATATTGTTAGGCCATCAATGCCTATGGGTCATTGACAGTTCTCACAAGAATCCTTGCCTCTTTTCAGAGTATGTTCACCATTCATAATTGCCATTTGTCGTTATCAAACCACCTCGGAGGGCACTGCAGTTATCTACATCAGCATACAACTTTAGTAACTATCTTACATTTTGAGTTACATGACACAAGCATGGGGCATGCTTTCCTCGTTTGTATACAGATTTTCTTTATTCCCTAAAGAAAGGTTTGGGTACCATAGTTTACCCTCTCTCTCTGACTAATTGCTATTGTAGTTCC
Organism: Picea sitchensis; assembly: GCA_010110895.2. Classification (NCBI taxonomy): domain Eukaryota; kingdom Viridiplantae; phylum Streptophyta; class Pinopsida; order Pinales; family Pinaceae; genus Picea; species Picea sitchensis. The sequence continues at coordinate 2,406 of SNQJ01S0195539.1, read as the reverse complement.
TCTCAACACTCTTCATTACAATAACACTCTCAGTAGAAGAAACATTGATGTATTTTGGCTATATGTATGCTCCTAACCTCACACATCAGGTGGCATATGTTATCACTAAAATTTCATCTGCAACATTGCACGCAAATGGTTACATAAATACAACAATGCCAACAATAATTAGTTCAACTGCAACACCAAAATGCATTCCAAAAGGAAAAAACTATACAATTGGACAAAAATTGACATGCACAAACTCACTAAAGGAAGCGTTTGCACAGTGCATTGGCCAACAAAGCTCGTAGAGTGCACAATGCGCCAAATGCGTGATTGTGTACGAGAAAATCTGTGCACTTTTGTGAATGGAGCATTTATGGTTCTTACCACCCCCCCCAACCACTTATCAACCAGTTCCCAACTTGATTTGACCTCCAAATCTGAGCGAAATTTGAATGGGGGGTTGGTTAAGGACCAAAGGGTGCCCTAAAGGGCCCCTTGTTCACACTAAGAACCAACTGAATTTTGCCTTGAATAAATGCTATAAATGGAGGCCATGGGTGCACTAAGAAACCAAGGATATTCATAGTATTTTTATGCTACCTCAATCCTCCCTTGAGAATCATCTTTTCTCCTTGGTGTATTCAAGCACCATTGCAATAGGCCATTCCACTCACCTCTTGAGGGAACAGGAATTGATTTTCTTCATCATTTGTCATTTTTCTTCCATTGTAAGAAGAGATCTCAATTAGGGAACTCAAGAGCCCTCCCAAGGAGGAAGAGGGGACCCATAAGTCCTCATGTTTCTCTATGGTGTTTTTCCAACTAATATAATTATCCATTGGTGGCATAATCTTGGTCACTGGTTGATTGTTTATGGTTCTAAGATTTTGTTATGCATTCTAGTTTTTATTTCCTTAGTTGTTTCAGTTTTTTTATTTGTTTAATACATGTGTTTGGCTTGTTTAACCCACTCACTAACTTCTGTCTTGTCTAGGAGTACCAACTAGGCATGCAAGTGCCATTTTTTTGCTCACCCAAGTGACGAAACTTGCACAAGAAAGGGTCCTCAAGAAGAATTAAATACCAAAGGACAATGGTGTGATTCGAGCCTTTTCTCTTCCCTTTGCAAAAGAGGAACTATCATGATCCACTCTCTCTCTATAGCAGCTGGGATTTCTTCAGAGTCAATCTGGCATTGAACCAATCGTTTGAGTGAGTTTTCTATTGCTCCACCAATCGATCAATGTCAGTATTGTACACAAGGAATAGGTTGCAGGTGTTATTCCCATATGTGATAGCCGAGTTCTGGGTCCACATGGAGAGCCATATGAACCTRGTGGTCAGGTGCTAYTGGTGGGGCTTGGTGCACACTTCTCGTGCAGAGGAGCACATATAATCGGGGTTGTGGGCTCTTGAAACATCATCGAACTCTATATGCCCTCTGTGTTCATGTGAAAATCGAGTGATGACTATCGATTTGCCTCCACAAAATACCACTATTGCATATTCCTTTCATGACCAAATGTTTCCATGCAGCTCCTCCCACATGACTATTATGGCTCTTCCACACCGTACGGTCTCCTTCAACAAAAAGATTGGATTGTGAACCCTCCTGCGGTGAGTTTCTCTAATGGAAACTCTCTCAAGAGTACAAGAACACCCTCTATTTCAGCCAATCATACCTCTCGACATGTGATCTGATTAACATTCATCATTCATGTTGAATTCTACTACAATTCCTCTCTCTACAGAACTAATGGAAAAACGCACTCTTGGGTCCTCATGTGAGGGAGTCAAGCCCAGTCCTGCTCTGATACCATGCTAAGTTTTCTACATGAGATAATATGAGATGATATATGATCGATGTATTATTACAATGATGAGTGTTCCATATATATAGAACATATGGTGGCCATCCGTGAAAGGATGTGTCCCTTGGATAATAAATAACTACTTATTTACTATATATATTTATATCTTGTATTATAAATATCATGTCATATATATATATATGGAAGAATGTCTTCCTGATGTTGTCTATCTTCCACTATCTTTATTTGAGTTGAATATTCTAGCAAGTGTATCCTGTTTTGTGAGTTGCTAATTTGATTTACAACAAGAAAATCACTAGATAACAAGATACCTAAGTGTTGGAGTAAGGGGATCTCAACATTTTTTAATATGTAAAATATATTCACGAGTTTTTGTCAAATTGTTGAGTTTTCTCTCCATTTTGGGTTTGTTATATCATTGTGAAATATGATTTTATCTCTATTATGACTTTGGGTCTATTTACATAAAAGTACTTCAATAAAGTACTTGTATTGTTGTCATCATATCATTCACCTTAATCTGGATTTTTGTCCATTTTTTAATCTTTTTGGAGATTCATCTCTAAGAGTGTTCTATCAAAAACAA